>JABCQV010000209.1:0-181515 GCA_013186375.1 Fusarium aywerte
CCCCTCCCCTGCCATGCCTTGTGATCTTCTTTGCCTCCCACAAGGTAAAAAAGAAATGTGATCCAGATGGAGAGAGTCAGGTTGTAAGAGTCAACCCATCAAACGCCTTGACCATCCGATAACTATTCATAATTCCGGAGCAAACTTGGCGACTGACTCCATCCATACCTACTACCTCTTACGGATACTCCGTGAAGAAGCATCGACCATATGCATAACATATACATACACATACCAAGTGCCAAGGTTTCTTTCCAAATGGATATAATTAGATGATGTTGCTGTGCTTTATTATTATTCTTCTTATATTTGGCTAACATACAGTACCGATTTTGAAAATCAGATCATTCTTCACTCACCCAACCTCACCATCCTCCATGCTAATTTACTCACTTGTTTATTCAACTGCAACACAATAGCGACTATGCGATCAATCCTCCCAGTTCCAACCCCACCACCCGAACTATGTCCTTACTCTCGCGCGTCAGTCAATCAAGCATCAGCCGATGTCATCCCCCTGCTCGTTGACGACACATACCACGTCTTCCACCTCAGCACACCACCATCGACAAAACATCATCCTCAACGTCTGAGAACAACATGGTCACGCTTGCGATCAACAAATCTACTAGAATGGGAGCGAGACCCGCAACCTGTGATATCACCCGGAGAGTCTAGCATTGATCCCGACGCCGATGGCGCCTGGACTGGATGCGCTGTGCTCGATCTGGATCAGAACATGAATATATTTTATACGGGATATAACCTATCTCAAAATGGTCGCCAGACGATTCTCCACACCAAAGCTTCAGATCAACATGGTACGAGATTCGATCCGACGTCCAGACCTATCACTATTGTAGGACATGGTATGGATAAGTTTGAAGATGTCGATTTTCGCGATCCTTTTGTCTTTTTCAACCGCGCCGAAGGCCGTTATTGGATGCTCGTGGGCACTCGTCTTGCCAACGGTCCGTATTGGAGCCGCGGATGCATTGCTCTGTTGACATCCCCGGATCTCGAGGCTTGGACAGTATCCCCCGAGCCTCTATATGCCCCCAACGACGTCTTTTGTCCCGAATGCCCTGAGCTATTCACACTGCCCAACGGGAAGTGGTATCTGGTTTATTCACGCTTCCATGCTCCGAATGCCGGAACAGTGTATCGCATCGCCGACACGCCATATGGTCCGTTCCGCGTTCCACGAGATGGGTCTCATGGACGTTTAGATGGACGTCGATGGTACGCAGCTAAATCATGCCAAAAGGCTGGAAACCCCGATAAGCGGGTCTGCTTTGGGTGGATTGGCGACTATGCGGATGACGAGAACAAGTGGCTCTGGGGAGGTGATCTCGGCATCACCAGAGTCATGTGGGCAGACACAAACGCCTGTCTGCGTATCGACGCCTCTCAAGAGTGCCGGAGTTATATTTGGCGAACTTCAAGGCCTGTCTCGCCAAGCGATGCTGCTCCCAGCTTGTATCTCTGCTCTCTTGGCACGACAGCAACGCATTTTCCTGAGTTAGGATCTGCCGAATGGAAAAGACATCTCATGGTGGACTTCAAGGTCGCAGCCTGCGATGCTCACACTTTTGGAGTGATGCTGCAGGTCGATAGCACTGGAAAGGGTCATCGTCTGCAGTTCAGTCCTCAAGGAAATGGCCTCTTCTCTGTCGCGCTCATGAGTGATTTCCCTCCTCTCGACGACTTCTGGGCCGACCAGTATCGCATGTACATTCCACGACCTGTAGACGGACCTGAGCTAGTACGACACGATAATGTTAGCCTTGTCGATGGGATCTTCCTCTTCTTGAGGGGTCAAATCGTAGAGGTTTTCTGCGGAGGGCGAGCCCTGAGCTTTCGATTACCTATACCACCCAACTGGACAAACAGCGAGCGCAGTGGCGTCCGCAGGTTGGGATGGTATGTGGAAGATGGCATGGTTGATTTAGTTGACATTAATATGCGTCATTCGATGTGTGCCAAGGACGGCTTAGCCGAGTCGGACAATCTCGAAGACGCCGAGTAACTCTTCTATTAACCTTTCCCGCCCGCAAGATTATCCTCCTTGCAGCGCATTTCATCCTAGGTCTTCCTGCGGCATCATGGGATGTGGCTGGATAACCAGTCCGCTGAGAAGATCATACGGACCTGATGCGCCAGCTGCCAGATCCCAGTCACCAAAATCAGTGTATTCATATACATCTGAGGCATAATTGCCTATCATAGGGCTCACTTTGTCGTTAAGCGGTTCGTTCAGATTGACCGCAAGAGAATGTTCTAGACCGCGCAGTATGGCGCCCTCGAGGCGGTTCACAGCATATTGCATTGGTTGATGGCTTTTGCTCATCATGCGAAGATTCCAGAGATACGAGTTTAGAGTTTCTTGCCAGAAATTTCGTTCCTGAGAAGATAGTGAGGTGACGAGAAGTAAGGTGGTAAAGGAGCCGAGGAGTGAGAACAGGTAGGGTGATGTAAAGTACCAGAATGCCTCGAGATGATCAGGTCTCAGGCTTATCACGAAGCTTATAGCGCTTTGGGCTGTCTGAAGGGCGATCTGGCGGATATTAGAGAGCACGCGATCGTCCGAACAGCGTGGCGGAAGAGCTGTAGAGCGGATTAGGCGGCGCAAGAGGGTCATGACAACGCCATAGTAGGAGAAGTGCAGATATCCATGGAAACACAGCTTCCGCTGGTAAACAACATTCATCTGCAGCGTCGGCGGGAGGTTATGGTACCAGTTCGTTAGCATCTCGAAGAGCGGCCGAGCCTTCTCGAAGAGGATCACAGTATCCTGCTCTCTGCAGGTGCGAGCTGTGTAGAAGCTGGAGTAGACAACTGATAGAATTTGCGTCAACCGCGCCATTTGTATGAACTGTGTCATGCCAGTGTAAGCAATCGATCTTCGGTCGTCGTCCGAGCCGGATACGGAACTAGAAACAGATACCGAAGCTGAGGGAGCGGTAGGACCCTCGCTGTCAAAATCAGAAAAGTCTGCTGGAGTAAGATCGCCAACTGTCCAGTCATCGTCGTGAATGTGAACTGGTCGTCCATAAGCCAATGCAGTCCAGCGGTCTTGCATAAATAGCGCCCAGCTCAGACGCTTGCGAACGTTTCGCTCCCATTGAGGAATAGTCCAGTTGCTGGCATCGAGGTGAAGCCCTAGACATTGACCGATAGCAAGCGCCTGGCAGGTGAGACCCCATTGGAAGGTGTGGTCAGGGTTGAGAGGGTCTTCGGGCTGGCATTGGAGGAGGAGGAGGGCAGCCTGGATGGAGCTGAGCTTCGGGCGGTGGTAGGACGCGGGGATGGCCGTTCGCAGTATCGTCCGCAAAAGGGCAGCGTCCGGGGGACTTCTGATGGACAGCTCAGGGTCATAGGTCCACCAGCGAATGGCGGAGAGATAGATGGCGCCGAGAAGGGCCGCTGGGATGCGACGGTAAGACTGGTTGTAGGCAAGGGTGAAGGGGTCCTTGGAGAGGATAGGATAGCAGGGCTGAATGTGTCTCCAGAAGAGCTCAACAAGACTCGGGCCGTGGGGGCGAACACAGTTCTCTATAACGTCGACCTGAGAAAAGGTCGGATCGCCGTCAACTGCTTTTTCGTCGCGGGCCATGTGAAACGTCAGGGGATACTCCTGGCCGTCGTCCCTTTCGAGTACACGGCGAATAGCATGCGTGTCGAGGCTAAACTCGTGGGTTTGGGGGTCGTAGGGACGATGTCGCATTAATATGGGCTCCATGTCACTCCCGAGTCCATAAAGTTCGGCGAAGCGCGTAGACGAGCATCCCATAGTGCGATCCAGGGGACCAAGTTCCGGAACCATGACAGAGGGCGGAGCAAGAAGGACACCACTATCAACGGAAGCGCGCGTCTCGGCAGGAGAGAGAAACGTCTGGATCGAGGGAACGGAGTAGACGGACTGAACTTCGTCCCGCGACTCTTTACGGCCTTGCTGGCTCATGCTCCTAGCTGAAGTTTGGCTCTGGCCCGGATTTTGAAGCTGTCCCGGGATCTCATCAGGGGCGATCTCTTCCTGGATGGCCGCGGTGGCGGTTGTGCTGCTGCTATTCCCGCTGTTGTTTGCGACCTGACGCTCTGGAGGATCGTGCTGGAAGGTACACGGTGTAGCTCTCAGCTGGCAGTGGACGCAGTCGCCATCACCATCTTTGGTTACGCAGCGAGTCTTGCGCCTCCGACAGGCGTCACAGGGGCGAAGGCTGCGACGTTGCCGTTTGCGGGAGTTGTTTTGGTAATCCTGGGGTGTGATGATTTCCATTTGAGGCTGTCGCGATGTTGTCTTGTGGTGTGAGAAGACGAGGCCGATGGAGTATGTACAAGTTTTTTTGCCATGTCCTTACCAGAACAAGGCAGGCCTGAAGTTTTTGAGGTGTGCGGTGTTTAGATGTATATGTAAGGTAAGATGAGATGGTGGAGGTGATGGTTTTGTTGTTGGTGACTTGTGTTATGGTTATCTTCTGGGTTGTTAAAAAGAAAACCCACCCCCCGCTTCTTTTCGTCTGCTTGTCCCTGTCGTGTATGTATGCAGTGTCTCAACTTGCGCAAAGTCTTGCTTGTTATGTGCTTGAACTTTTTTTTTTTTTTTTTTTTCCCCTTGGGTCTTGGTCTTGGTCTTGCCTTGGTCCAAGAAGAAAAGAAATCTACCTAAGGAGGTATGTATGTACCTATATTGATTGATGATGATGGACTGCCAATGCAAGATGCAACTACCGGTCCACAGTATAGCGTAGACTCTACAGTGCCGAGCTCTGTAATACTTGGCTTGGTCTGCTTACTGATCAAATCCTTGGCTCTGAGTAACAAGCTCTCTTGGCACGAGGCTGTGTCGATAGATATGACAATCTGTATGTCGGAACTCGGAAGAGAGAAGGGGATGATGATCTTTGTCGATGGTGACAGTCAGCCTTAAAGTCAAGTCTCAGCTTAGGTGTAGAGATCAACAACCATCTTGAAGCTTCTGGTGGGCTTCCCTTCTTTAGTCCAACTGAATGGGGCACGAGCCATTTAACGGGGATGGGGAGGATGACTTCTGGCTGGCTGACCCTGAGGCCATCTCATCCCATCTCTCCTCCCTTGCTCACCTATCCGTGTTGTATCCCTGTTTCCGTCGGTCAAGGTTAGAACGGGAACCTGGTAGGGTCTGTAGACTAGAGACGGATGGCAAATAGAGTTGGGACCGTCCATTTCTACTAACTCCAGAAGTACGGCCGCCTCACCCACACCAAGACGCCTCGGCGCATTGTAGTGCCTCCCTGCCTTTTTGAGTTGACTTTGTTTGATGAGTTGCCTCGTTATCCGAGGATTTACTTTTTACAGGCTGCCCGGTTCCGTGGGTTCGGGAGTTGGGGTTACCCATACATACTCATCCACAACTGTATCCATCCATAAGGTACTAACTATGCCATCCATGGATGGAGGGGGGGGCGCGGTCCCCATTGCCGCCGCCCAGTCTTGGCATGGAAGCTAGAAGAGGGCGACCCTGAAAGTCTGTTCGGGTTGCTTCCGCTTCCACTTCTGCTTCTGTTGTGTCTTCTTTTAGTTGTTCCAAAGTCAAATGACGTACTCGGATACTGTTGATTATCGGATTGAGCCGAAGTGACCTCATCTCCAAGGATTGGTCTATCCCTTTCACATTACCATCACTACAGAATAGACTACATACTATGTAATTATTGACATACTAACTAACCGAGACATTGTCCCTGCGTGCCAAGACTTGTTGTATGTAAAATCTGCTCCGCGGCTACCCATTGGTCTATGCGCAACTTGTGCACTCTACCTTTTTTGCCAAGACTTTGCTTTGTGTAGGTAGACCTCGGAGCAACAACAGAATTCTATCTGGAGATAGTTATCAAATAGCTGTAGATCAATAATCCAAAATTATGCCACTTCTTGGCATTATTTACTATCTCCGACATGTCACTACAAACCTTGAAATGCACATCATCATCGGGCCCTTTTCTTCGCCTCTAGCTAGATTAATACAGTACTTGTCGCTTGTCCGCGGATACAGAAACGTTATATCCACCAATTCTTTGGCATCATCAATCATCCCGTCTCCGATTACTTAGCAGCAACAACATATCAATTCGCCTCAAATCTGACATCTCACGCTTGTCCCAAACCATCTCCATTATCGTGCTTTAGTGCTACGGAATCAAGTTTACCCCCAGTCTAGGCATTTTAATCCGCCGAGGTCCCGTCGGCCAACTTGACCAGATCTTCCGAACCTCCCACGATACTCCAGCGACTCACCTCTCGCTACAGAATTGTCTGACCCTTACCCCAGTACCTTACTATATTGTACCAGGTGTGGCGTTGTCAAATTGCCGCTTCTTCCTACCAATCGAGATTGCATGCCGCTTGGTTATTCCTCCAAAGGATCGACATTCCATCCAATTGATAACTTGTTCCCGAGTGTGGCTTCACAATTTGATCAACCGGCAGCCACCGCCGTCACGCGGCCACATCCGCCGGTCCATGACAATGTCCCCTTGCACTTCGATATTCCCCTGGCCAAGCAAGCGCGGTGATTAAGGATCAATCCAACCAGATTAGATAGTCTACTTGCAACATACTACATCGGCCAGTCGCTGAGCTCTTGCACCAATTCATCTGAAGATCACCCCGTACAAGGAGCGAATCGGTATCAGCCCAGCTCACAGCAGTGACAGCACAGACATACCAAAGTGCCTACAACTACCGGCCTGGTAATGTTGGCCCTAGGGTCGTCAGCTCCCTTCAAAAGAACCCTGAGCGTAAGCACCCATCTAGCTCCATCAAGTTAGGCGAAGCCGTTTGTTTTGTCATGATTAATAAAGGAACGTACGGGTTACTGGTAACGTCTAGTCTCTAACTGGGAGGCCAAGCAAGATCGTCAGCGCCATCTCAGGTTCCATTTTTATCACAACGGTCTCGCTTCTTTCGCGCCTCCGGACCAGCCCTGTGAAATCTAAATCGCCAGAGTCACAAGCACGGATTTGCAATGCCCTGAGCTAAGTGGCTTTTGGTCACTATTACCGCCGTCTTGCGCGCCGTTCCGTGGCAATTGTCGGTTGCCTGATCGTCGCTTGGACGTTGTTGCTATTTCAAAATGTCTTGGCATAGCAGATGAGCCCTCATAGTTCGCAAAAGTCGGCACTGATTTTCGAGGCGCTTTGTTATTTTGATAACTTTCTTTCTCCTCTTGGCACGCAAAATCGGCACATCACCTTTCGTCCCAGAAATGGTGTATCTGATGCCAAGAAGTCACGAGGATATTGGCAATCCCGAGAGAAAGCTGATGAGTAATAGAATTTTTGGTTTGAATTTTATATCTGATTATGTGATATGCCTTGGACCTCGGTGAGGCGAATATGGAGTAGTCGAATATGCGGTACTGGGCAAACGTCCCGTTGTGCTAGATATCGACAGGTGCTTAAGGTGGCTTACGTGACAAAGAACTGAAAACAGTCAGGGGTCCTATCAGTCAGGATCACGATTCAATTTACAGGGGGATATTTTCTAACTTGAATCGTGTACAAGACTACGTATAGTCTTCTCTCGGATGCTGAATTTGACGGTATATGTAAGTGTAATTCCAGCTGTTGTGCTGCTAGTATCTGTGTAGTTTAGACTAGTTAACGGTAGCAATGTGATAAAACGGCCTAACAATGCAGGAATTAGTTTCCCCTAGCACGAATAAAATAATAGTAATTGAGAAACGCCCATTGGCGGATGTTTCAACATTATGTGAGGCTCTTCGTTGACATGAGGTTATTCGCAACAAATGACAGCGAACCGGCTGACTCGTAAAATATAGTATAGAGTAGGCTGTATCTGTCAGGACGGATCGGAAGAACATACAGAGACTAATACACCGCTCTCTAACTGGCCGACAATAGCCTTGTCTACTGTACTAATGCAACTGTCGTAATGATGCAATACAAAGTCCGAAAGTCATCGGAGTACGACAAGGCGTTTTCGCTCTACCAGTTTGCCGGTATCTCTCGGATTAGTATCCGCAGTTGAGGCAACATAGTTTTTTTGTTAGTGCCCGCATATCCGGTCCGGTTCGCGGACACTACCATAAGCCACTATAGCACTCCACCAAGTTCCCACTTGAAGTATCAAAATGGACGAATATGCGCTTAAGTTATGAATTGAATTACCAGTAACTACACCGTTCCCGACTACCAGAGGACAGGTACGAAATTAACATACTATTATTACTTATTTCTAGTCTCTGCCCCGGGCCTGATGCTCCGGGGACTCGAATTAGCAGGCCCAAGGTACTGTACCTGGAGCTGGAGCAGTTCAGCGCTTTGACTGGTGATCAGCTACTACTCCGTAGATTACAGTAGCTAGCGATTGGATGTCATGCAGGGTATGAGCTAGACCTAGATAGGCATCTCGATAAGTTGGAGCAATTCCAAATACAATAATAAACGCACAAGCCTTGGCAGTCTTCATATCCAGCCTCCAAATATAGTAGTATGTGAGGACTCAAATGAACAAATCATCGAGATGCCACAAGTTCCCGTTCTTTAAGGGGGAAATAAGATATCTGACGGGAGCAGATGGGTCACAAATTAACCAGAACATACGCAAATGCCGTACCCTACAGAAGTATTCAGGTTAATTTGTCACCCATCTGCTCGCATCTGATATCTTATTTCCCCCCACTAGCCACTCCCCTCCGAAGAAAAGCGAACTGCGGGCTGACTGATTAGTTGGTAAACATCGATCTTCAGAGCCAGCGGAGCATTAGTCACAAGGAATAAGCTTAAAAAGCTAATATGCTGAACTAATAAACCGCCCTAGTTGGGGATTTCAGGGTTCAAAACAAGAAGAGGTATGGGCGTCTTGAGTCAGTCAGTGGATAGTACTACCATCTTGATGATTGATATAGCAAAGTAAAAAAAATTCAACAATTGTGTCTACTGTACCGACATTACAAGTCTGTTGGTCTTTACAGTACTTGTCCCTTACTCTATCATGAAGGTATACACAATAAATGTTCAGATTGGCCAGGCTAACCTTGACAAAGAACCGTTGGCCGACGCTATAAACCAAGAACCTTCCCCATGTGTCTGACAAAGCCGACGCGGCGTTGAGACACCGGTACCCCGAGCCTTGGCTTTTTGGGGACTTTCAAGCTTATCTCACAGCTATGCAAGTACCTTGCTGGGTTGACAGGCTGTGAGAACACATTGAACAGGCTTGTTCGATAGCACACCAACACAAGTGAAACATGAGAATACACACGTTTCTATACAGTGGCTGGTAATACGATACAATTCTGTCAAGTCAATAAAAGTAAAGAATGAAAGGATTCGTCTTGGCTGGTGCGATAAGCCAGTCACGTTGCCCACGTGTGTCTTGGCGATCCTTTTTCTCATGGAACCTTTGCAAGACCTAAGTAAGACCTGTCACTGTGAGCGACGATCAGGGCCAAGCAATGCGAAAGAAAAACATGACAAGGGTTCAATTGACGAGTTAAAGAGAGCAGCGTTGCACTCTTGATCATTTTCGAAATGTTCACCCTTTACTCTCGATTCTGGGGCATAGCGCATTTTTGAGGAGCCATTATGAAGTCGTCAATTACTCTCGCAGCCCTCGCTTTGACGGGCTCGGTTATCGCTGATGATGCGCTTTACAGCAAGCGTCTGACCAAGCGCTTCGTTGACGACGATGGAAATTACAATATATGTATGCCTTTTACGCTTTGACTCAGTCATATTTCGTATCACTGACCCCTGCAGCCTTCTTTCACGTCAACGATGTCCACGCTCATCTCGACCAATTCGCAAAGTCGGGCACAGACTGCGTCGACCCCAAGAAGGGCTGTTTCGGCGGCTACGCGCGCATCAAGCACACCGTCGATGCCCTGCGAAAGGACTACCCGGATAACCTGTGGCTCAACGCGGGCGACGAGTTCCAGGGCACGCTGTTCTACTCCTTCTACGGGCCCTCCAAGATCGCCGAGAACTTGAATGCGCTTGACTTTGACGCCATGACCCTCGGAAATCACGAGTGGGACGGTGGTGACGAGGAGCTTGGCGAATTTCTCCAAAACTTGACCTTCCCCGTCATCTCGTGCAATGTCAAGAGCGAGTACAAAGGGTTGAACAAGACCATCAAGAACTATCAGATCTTTGAGGAGCATGATTTAGCGGTTATTGGTGTGACGACTGATACTACGCCTGGAATCTCTAGTGTTGGAAACAAGACTACTTTCCTGGACCCTATCACTGAAGTGCAGAAGGCTGTCTGGGAGATCCGTAACAAGACTGAGATCAACCGCATTGTTGCGCTTACTCACATTGGCTACGATGTGGACAAGGAGCTTGCCGCCAAGACAGAGGGTCTGTCTCTTATCATTGGTGGTCACAGTCATACTCCTCTTGGCAATATGAGCAATGCTGAAGGTGATTATCCCACCATAGTCGAGAACCTCAATGGTGATGAAGTCTTTATTGTTACCGCCTACCGATGGGGCGAGTACCTTGGTTCTATTGACCTAACCTTCGACAAGGACGGCAAGGCCCTCGCCTACCACGGTGCTCCCATCCACCTCACCAACCAGACAGGAATGGACAAGGATCTCCAGAAGAAGATTGAGTCCTGGCGAGGTCCTTTCGAGGAGTTCGCTGCTGAAGTAGTTGGCTACACGAGTGCCGAGCTTGACCAATCCACATGCCAAAAAGGAGACTGTCTCCTCGGACAAGTCATGGCCGATGCTATGCTCGAGTACCGTCTCAACCAAAGCCGCTCAGACGAGGACAAGCCTAGCTTCTCCTTCATCAACGCCGGTGGAGTCCGTGCCACCATTGACGAGGGTAACATCACCCGAGGCGAAGTCCTAACATCTTTCCCCTTCGGCAACGCCATTGTAGAGCTCACTTTCACCGGTGCAGAGATCAAGAATATCTTTGAGGGTGCCGTGACAGGCATGAACCAGGACAACGATAAGGAGATCACTTCGTGGTTCCAGGTTTCCAAAGGTCTCAAGGCGGAGTACAACTCCGACAACAAGAACGGCTCCAAGCTGGTCAGCTTGAAGCTCCACGGCGAATCTTTCAATGACAAGACCAAGTACCGCGTTGTCACGCTTGATTTCCTGGCTGGTGGCGGTGATAACTTCTTTAGCACCGAGAAGAAGAACGTTGCTACTCTCGACACCCAGGACGAGGTGTTGATCGGGTATTTCGATGCGCACAACCCTCTTGACCCTAAGTTGGAGGAGCGTGTTGTCAAGACAGACGCGACTAGCAGCGAGGAAGCTGATTCGGAGGAGGCCAAGGGCAAGGGAAGTGGTGGAAATACTGGAGGAGACGGCGAAAGCGCTGCCAGCGATGTGCAAACCTCGCTGTTCACTGCTGCGTTTGGTATCACAATGACTATGTTCATGATGTAAATATACGAAAACATGCAATTTGTGTACAAATAGATAGATGACTTACACCGCAAGAAGAAATGATAACCGTACCAACTCTTTGTCCCAACCGTGCTGTACAATAGATTGTTAGCCTCTGTAGCGAGCCTGATCGTCAGCGCCTATCAGAAACAATGACCAGCATTATTACAAATCTCCAACCTGATATCATCCGCCAACCCTCAAACCTTGGATGAGCGTCTGATAGTTCATTGGCACTTCCTCCCCCTGCAACAGCAAACCCTCCTCCAACCACTCCACCTCCCTATTTTGTAGACGACACTTAAACACCAGCAGCGTAATAAACATGATAGGGAGAAATAGCCACAATGTTAGTTCAACGGCGAGAATACCCAGGTAGACCGGGATAGCGTATTCTGGATGACTCATTGTCAAGATGGAAAAATTAGAACGTTACTTTAGGACCATCAGGATGGAAGAAGCTGGGGTTTTGTGGAAACGGTGAAGAAAGACTTTCATTGTACGTGTATGAGGGAGGCCAAGTGTTCGGGTAGGAGTGTACAATGTACGATGACCATGGTTGGCTGAACAAGACAAGAGACACGACGCAGACAAAGAGTAACACTGCTCAGAATATGACTCGGGGGGACGAACAGCGTTTGAGGTAACAAGAGAGGGCTTTGTCACTTATGAGCAACATGTCACCAAGATGAGTGTAATGTATCTGAAAGACAAAAGATTGCAACAATATATGTTATTGGCCACTGGGACAAATGCACCTAACAATAGATCAAGCTCATACCAATCATCAACATATTCATACATATTAGTAAGTGTAGCGGAAATCGGGGGTGGCATCATCCTATAATTTGTCAGTGATGATGTTGTGTCATCATGAGGGGGCCTACTCACATCATGAGCCTCCAAAACCTTCTCACCCCTATCAGCCTGAGCGTTCTTCCTCTTAAAGTCCAAATCACAGCAAATAACGAGGATGACAGTGACGAGACAGCAGGCAATGCAGGCCCACATGCCAGGCTTGTATCCCGTCAACTTGTCCTGCTCACGGAATACCAAGCTGCCAGCAATACCGCCAAAACCACCAAAGCCGACAAGAGTGGCACTGCAGAAAGCTCGCTTCCATTGACCGCGGATGTTGTTGGCCTGGAAAGACATGGCAGTTGGGATGTTGCTGTTGGCACCGGCAGTGACAAGGAAGACACCAAAGTAGCGAACGCCAGCGCTCTCAGCCCAGCCCATAATGGGAAGTCCAATGAGGCAGAGCAACATGTTGAAAAGAATGCAGGGACCTCGAACGTGGTACTTGTCACCGACGTAAGCTGTGGCGAACATGACGATACCGGCAAAGGCGTAAGGAGGAGCAACGAGACACTGAGCAGCTCCAACGCTGAAACCCATGTTTCCAACAAGCAAGATAGGCAGGGTGTAAGCAAGGGCGTAGCTGATGGTGGTAGTATCGAAGAAGATCATGGCATAGGCCCAGACCTTCCAGTCGAGGCCACCGCGAAGGAATTTGCCTAGCTGGAAGGGGGGAACCTCAGTGTCACCACGATCACGGCGGATGCGATCGACGACCCATTGACGCTCACGGGCACCGAGGAAAGACCATGTCTTACGCTTCGAGTCGGGGAAGTCGACGAGGAGCCAGTAGCCAGAAATACCAAGGGCGATGGTCAGAGCGCCTTCGATGATGAAGATCCAGCGCCAGCCTGTAAGACCCTCACGGCCGCCGAGCTGCATGAGCTGTATACTGTAAGCAAGAGAAAGATACCGGAAGCGGGGTGAGACGTACACCATAGGCGAGAATACCGGAGAAAGCGGAGGCGACGCAACCGAGGAGATAGAAGACCGAGTATCGCTTTCCAACCTCATCTGAACATTGGTCAGTAACTGAGCATCGAATAACTCCAACAATACTCACATCGTGTATACCAGGTACTAAGCAGGTAAACACAGCTGGGGAAGAAACCAGCTTCGAAGAAACCAAGAACCGCACGAAGAGCCGCAAGCTGAGGGAACTTCTTGACGAATCCCATACCGATCATTACACTTCCCCAGAGCGCAGTTATGATAGCCAAGTGGAAGCGGGGGCCAATTCTGCGGATGAGGATAGTCGAAGGTGGCTGGAAGATGATGTATGGGATGAAGAAGACTAAATTGGCAATGTTCTATCAACCAATTCGTCAGTACATCTCACAACCAACGGATCAGAAGAAAACTTACGTATCGGAAGCCCGTAAGTTGAAGCTCCATACTCATACCAGCAATGTTGGCAGCACTCATGTTGGTGCGATCCATGAGCGAGACACAGTACATGGCACCGACAGTTACAACCAGACGACGATCTATGCGCCTGATGATACTGCGCTGCTCTTTCTCGGTGAAGCCATGGTCGACATCGATCTCGGAGCTGCCCTTGCTGGGTGCTTGATCAATGTGCTTGTAGTCGGAGTCGGGCTGTTTCTCAACAGCCTCCATGTCGTTTGGCCTCTCCATGGTTGCCTGTTGTTAAGAGGTGAAAAGTATATAGAACGGCGATATTGAGGATTAAAGAAGAAGAGAGAATTGTGTGGGACAGAAAAAAAGATAAGGAAGGTGCGAGGATTATGAGTGAATCCGTTACACAGCTTCCGAGAGGAGAAAGTGCAGAACACAACCCCCCTTTTGAGGAAAAGAGAAAGGTACCAGGTTTCACTGATCGAGAGGCAAGCTAGACTATTCTCTGCTTGTCTTACCCTGAGCTTTCTTGCTGTTGTCTTTGTCTCCAGTTTATTCTGTTTCGTTGCTCCACGATCATCGCCTCTCCTTTATACCCTACTGTAAGCACCTGGTCTTTATAACCCTGGTCCAACCTCTCTTCTCTCTTATCGACCAATCCAACACTACAATACAAACATACCTCGGGTGGCGGTCAATGCCAAGGAGGATTCGCCAAGCAATACACCCCCTTGGTTAGGGCCTTTTACTCTTGCGTGGGAGGTTTTGCGTCAGTATCAGCACCTAAACCCATCTACATTGTGACTCTCCCCCGCAAGATCTACCGGCTACACTCCACATGACGGTGGGAAAAAAGACCCGGGGTGTGGACTTGAACTGGGACTGGGAACTGGGGGGGATTTGGGAACTTTGCGGGGTAAGGTAATTCGTACTGGTAATCCTCCAGCTCCTACGGCCGGAGGATTGCCTATTTCGGGGCGAGATGCGATGGAGGGCTTGTCATTGAGAGAAGTATGCTGCAGTATCAGCAGACTTGGAATTTGAGGTGCGGAATAGGACATAAAGGAGGCTTGCGTAGTGCAGTCTTGGCTGTTTGCACAGTAAACCGTTTCCAAGTTAAGCGTACTTTGAATGACAGGTCGTTTCAATCTTTGCCTGGTCCCCTTGCTTCGAGTCCCGGTTGATACGGTAGATTAATTGATCTGATTGCTTGTCCAAGCGCTCCGGATTCTGCTATTTCTGTGTTTCATGGGCTGAGTCTAGAAGCGAGCATTGGTATTGTTTGTCGTAACATGAACGAGTAACTAACGCACTCACTATATGGTACAGAGTACAGAATGCTGTGTTAAGCCAATTTCTTTTTGCTACTTAAATCGTGGGAAGCACAGCAGATTGATATCGATCTGTTTTGACTTACACCAACAAGGTTTCGCTTCCCCTCCTTGTGCGGTGACAAAGAGGCCTGGCAGCTGGCAGCATAAGGGACGAAAATATTTGGTCACTGTACAATACTGTCAACCAGCTGTTTACTCACTCATTTTCTTCACTACAAACTCAACCGTCGCTTTTTCTGCCACCCCAAGCCCTTAGTCGCAAGCCACCTCCTGTTCAATCTGTCTAGAAACCATCCATACGGTTAGTAGCTTATCTATCAACCCAATTTCATTCCGTCTCTTACACTGAACCAACCACACCACGATATCTCGTGAATTCATTAGTGCATCTTTTTCAAGACACGACACACTCGAATTTCAACTTTATCTTTTCCCCGCGTTTCTTCCCCACCCCCGCATCGTGTCTTCATATCCCGAACCAATAATGGTTCATAGAGCAACCTTGGATGCCGAGGCTCATAGTTATACTAACCACTGGTAGAAAACGACTAGACCGCAAAAGCCACTCCAAGACTACAAGCTTGAAAGTAACAGCTCCTTGTTGGATAATCTGCAAGGGCGCTAATTTATGGTTGTTTGGACTGTGCTGTCATCGCGAAGGGGGCTCGCAGCAACACCGCATGGCAAAACGAACCAAACCAAAGCATTATCATCTCTTTGCGGCAATTCTTGCGGATTGTTGGCTCAAAAGTCGGCATGCGCCGAGGCACTACTATCCGTCAATGATCCTTCGTCGAATGTCCAAAAGTGTCATTCAGCAATACCAATTACCCTCATGCGTGTGTTCAACTACACAAGTTAAACTAGAACATGCCATTCGCATTGCCACTCTCGGATACTGCCCGAATCATTCCACTGACAACTCGTTATATCGTTTCTTCTAATGGATGCCTCCTCTCCAACCATAATGCGCCGCGGTATCTCCTCCATGCCGTGGAAAAAAACAACAAAAAAGACCAAACTCAAACGAGCTGAACGTTCGCACCTTCATCAAATCCTTCCCATCTTGCCATTTCACCTTAAAGGATGTGGGCAACCTTGAAACCGCCAAACTTCGACAGAGACCAACAGCCCCAAAGCTCCAGTTCCATCCAATTTCCCGAGTCTTACTTGCTCATTTCCCAACCGAACCTCGGTCCCTTCTATCGAAATACTGTCGTCATAGTAGTGAATGTCTTCTTGACGTTGTGCCAAATCAGCGCAGCAGTCCCAACGACAGTGAAAACCTGAAGAATTTCCCATGGCTGGCGTGTCTTCACCTCGGTCTCGATATAGTCGACCTTACCGCCTGTCATGCGAGGGAACCGACCAGTTGTCATGTACTCTTCCATTAATGCATCCTTCTTATACCACTCCTCGCGAAGCCACAGATCAAAAGCCTTCGGGTCGTCAAGGGGAATGTCGCTGACTCGGAAACGGCGCCAGTGGAAGTTGACTGACTTGGGAGGGCGTCCTCGAAAGTAGGTGCTAACTAAACCAAAGTATTCCTCACCGAACCCACCTCGGCTACATTCATCGGTCAGTCGACAGTTTCTATGCTGTGTAATGAAGCTTTTAGGTACAACTTACGGGATTCCCTCGTACGCGACCGTACAATCGTAGACGTAGTCGATGCTTCCCTTGAGCTGGTTCAGACAAAAGAACATACCAGTGCTTCGTGGAAGCATAACATGCTCGGGATCCTTGAGATCGTTCTTAGCAGCCCAGCCAGCCGACTTTCTACGCCCGTTGTTGGAAAGATTGGTGCCTTCAGGAAACAAAAGCAGCCACATAGGGTCCATAAAAGACCTCCCATTGGGGTCAACCTTACGCTGCTTCAACTTGTTCAGACGGTAAGCCATTCTCGGCTGATCGGAAGCCATCTTTCTCGACATAAAGATGAACCCATAGAACTGCATTCCCAAACCGACAAGCGGAATACGTTTGAGTGACTCCTTGAGAATGATGTACAAATGCCCGTGCATGCTTGGAGAGTTGGCGTAAGCAATCCACCAAAGATAAAGCCAGTCGGTGTAAATCTGCGGCCAGAATTAGAATACATTTGTTTCGCATATTGCACCGCCATACCTGATGATTGGCGATGAGAATCAACCGCTCAGGGAACTCAAACTGTACTCCTCCATCGGCCCGCAACTTTATCTGGCCAGCGACAGACTCGTCACCGCTCACTCGAATGGTTGTCGGGCCCCAAATTTGGGTCATGAGAGTTATGGTAAGACCAAAGGAGCGCTTCGTCATGGCCATGTAAGCGTAGTACCAGTCACGGTTGACAAAGTACAACGGCGAACCGATGAGCTGGGTAAGGAAAATGCTGCGATATGTCAGTCATGATGGAGTTGGCCAAAGGCACTTGACATCCATACGTTACGATGCATGAGTTGAAGTAGAGGGCGAAACAAGAGCCACGGATGATTTGCATAAAGGCACCATAGCTCTCTTTTCCCGACGGATGCTCTTCCTTTGGCAACGGCTTCTGCGGTTTGGCCAACGACTCCTCAGTGACTCCAGCGAGGACTTCTGGCGCTGGAATCGCCGTCTCTGGCGGGTTATCCTTTGTGGTGTCAGCCATGGCGGCGCCTATTGCTTAAATGTGTTGTCTAGCTCGATCGATGTATTCTGTACAAGTCTCACGCCAAGAAAACAAATAGAAGAGACAAAAGGGCGCTCTCGGGGCTGTTATAACTCGTGTATTTTTCGTTAAAATGGATGTCGTCGAGCTAAGTGAGAACGAGGGGTCGCGTGGCACGATCCACGATGATTACGAGCCTGCCACTAGATACCAGCCTTGTGGCAGCGGACGAGTGTCGCAAATCTACAAAGCTTCAGGTCGAGGTAAACTTGAAGATGTAGAAGAAAACTGTCAAGGCTGAGAGATATTCCACATGAGCATGTGATTAACGTCTAGGTATGAGCTTATTGTGACTGTACCTACATAAACATCAACGTGCCTGCCTATTCTTTGCTAGCTGCTAGTAAAGTGACATCAGGCGGATGCGTCGGAGCTGGAAGGCTGAGGTCCTATGACGCCTTCCTACAGTAAAGACGGAGTATGTATATGGGGCGGTTGTGCTTAATATCGAGTCAATCTAACCAATCGCAAGCTGATAATATGAGATCTTTCAACTGTGGGGTTCTGCATCTACAGAAGCTATCGCGGGGTTCAATACGACACTCTGTAGGTCATTCACATAATACAGCTGATCGGGACTTTGTCTATGGAGGCTATAAGGTTTGAGTCAACCTCAACGGTCAAGATATCGTGATCTAGTCCCTTGGAAACGCTTCAAGCTAAAGTGCACTCATTTTTTCCTGGAGATCTGAGTGTTGAAAGAGGCAGGTGGTGAAGAAACAGCCCACCTCTAGATTCCCAAATTCTGCCAATGCCGTCGCAAAGCCGCACTTCAGCTAGTGACGGTAGCTCCCGTCTTCGGCGTCGTCCATAGTCAAATTTAATCAGCCTACCTGACAGGCATCTTTTCTTTTTACAAACCATGCAGCATCACTTATGCCATGTCTAGAAGGCCTTTTGTAAGAGGCCTGGCCCTCATTGAGCCCAGATTCCATCAACCAACAACGCGCCCGTTTATTGTTCGACCATCAACCTTCACTTCCATCCCACGAACATACCGTCTTCTATCAACAATCCCGGCTCGCCGAATCTCCGATATTCGCAGCATCGCAGAATTACCAGATAGAATAAACCCAAGATATCTACAAAGCACCAAGCCGGGATCATCGCTCCTATCGTTGAATTGGCCCGAACCCCCTCGAAACCTTCTTATTGTCCACAAGCTGTACTCAGATGCAGTTGTCGACGCTGTTGTCAAGTTTTCCACCTACCTTCGCAATGAATATCCGGAGGTCAACCTTGTCTTCGAGCCGCGCATCGCTGAGTCGCTAAAGGACCGTCTCGATTTCTCAATCTATGCTTCAGACTCTCGATCCAACATGGCAAACAAGATTGACGTCATTGCAACATTTGGAGGAGATGGTACTGTTCTCAGAGCTGCCAGTCTATACAAGTTACATGGCTCCGTTCCTCCTATCCTTTCGTTCAATATGGGCACGTTAGGATTTCTCGGCGAGTGGGATTTTAGGGAATACAAAAAAGCTTGGAGAGAGACCTTTATGAGTGGCAGTGATGTTGCTACGCGCGAGGCCAACTACCCCCGGGGCGCTTGGGACAAGACGACCCCAGTGTCCTATACAGCATGGGATAGACATAAGGGGAAGAGTATGGGAGCTCAGAGAGCTTCCAAGGTGCTACTGCGCCATCGTATCAAGGCCGATGTGTTTGATCCTTCTGGAAACAACATTAACCATTGGCTGTCGGATACGTTATCCAGCGAAGCGAAATCAGGAGCAAAAGCATTAGCTGTTCCCCAAGAGCCATCACCGTCATTGAGAGCGATCAACGAGATATCGGTGCATCGAGGATCTCATCCACATCTAGCTATTATTGATATTTATCAGAATGGACACTTTCTTACCGAGACTACAGCTGACGGCATTCTGATTAGCACTCCGACAGGCTCAACAGCTTATAGTCTAAGTGCGGGTGGTCCTATCGTTCATCCACTTGTCAAGTCCCTGCTTATCACACCTATTAGCCCTTGCAGTCTCAGCTTCCGATCTCTCGTCCTTCCACTTGACACAAAGGTCACTTTGCGGATGAGTCGGAAGAATCGTGGTCGTGAGCTTGACCTCAGCATCGATGGCAAACGGTGTGTCGGAGTCTCTCCAGGGACCGAGATCCGAGTGGAAGGCGAATTTGTTGGACGCGCTGGTCCTGGCGAAGAGTGGCACGGCGGTGTACCATGCATGATCAGGACTGAAGATGACGACCCTTGGGTTGGTGGTTTGACTGGTCTCCTCAAGTTCAACAGCACTTTTGGACGAGAGCCTGCGGGCGATGAATTTACCGATTAAAGCCAGTTACGAGATATGTTGATGACAATGTATGCACATTTAGACTACTGCAATATTTGATACCCGTACCATTAGTCAATTGAGAATGTCATAGGTAGACAGGTGGGTAACAATAAAATAGAGACATTAGAGGAGGCGTACAAAAATATCTGGTCAGAAGATTATCTAAACTAACCTAAAGATTTCTGTCACTATCCTGATCTTTATATAGCGCAGAGCTTTAGTGTCTCTATTTTATCATAACCCACCTGGTAGAGTGACCGTTTTAACATGATAAAGAAAGACAAGCTGACATTCTGCCTAGGGCTGAACATGACAACCAATTGAGGTAAAACGGCGCGCGCTCTAAGCTTGCATAAAACGGAAGGGATCGCTCCAAATCTCCGGATCGGCCGAGAAAAAGTGATGCCATGGGATTGTCCGCGGACATGGGCCCAAGCTAAAATTGTGATGTAGTAAGCGTCCCTGGACCACTGAACACGAGAGATTGCTCCTTTTGGCGGTAAATGGTGATCCACGATGGATGCATGCCCGCTGACAGATGGCGGTGCATGAAGAATCCACAACGTGATACGAATTGATTAATTATCTTTTCATGTTGGCAATGATCCACAGTTCGCTTTACAGTCTGACAGGTGGCTCAGCAATAGAATGAAAAGGAAGTATTAATAGGTTAATGACATTTGTCTTATTTGATACAATGCCTTTCTGTCGCGAGGATTTGTTGTATGATGTACGGATATCTAAGCGCTCTTGGGAAGAATCTCTTTGTCTGAATCGCATGACAGCAAGACGTCACAAGAGCCGCCAAGCCGTCTTGGCTCTGGAATTTGAGCTTCCCTTTAATTTCTCTAGCCAGGGGTTTGGCGAGAGCATTCGACAGTGGATCCCCGGAATTTTTGTGATCAGCTCGTTGATCGGCTAGCGTTTTGATATCCATCGAAATGTCGTTTGGGCTATTCTGTTTTGCGGATCTTAATACTTCAGCCTTTGACGATCTCGCAGCGTTTTACCCGGATATCCAGAATAGGGGATTCTTGGCTGAGGTGAGCTAAGGTCATTCCATCCCAAGGCTTGGCATTATCACTTTTATTCATGATTCCCAAAGCTTGGGGCTGGATGTATGTATATGCAGCGGGTGTACCTGGAACGGTCTCGAGGCTTGTGAGTGGCTAGTCCAAGATGCAGGGGAGACCTCGGGTCCCGTAACGCACTGTAACTGTCACTGTCAAGCTGAAGCTGTAGACAGCAAAAGGTCATGTCACATAGGACAAAGAAGAGAATAACGCACGCGTATTATGTGCTGTGCGATATCAAACGCTCAATTACACTATGGCGATTTCACTGGGCATGAAGCAATAGCTAGTCTCTATCCGTAGTGCAACTCTAAATTAGAAGGCTTATGCCACACCAGCCTGTACCATTGCATCAGACCGACACAGCTCAGAGAGGCGGCGCAGGGCTGGGCACATCTTGGCATTGAGGCAGAGGGAGGGACTTTGACGCCTGTAAGAAAATGGTGTGCACTTGGCGGCTGATGGAATAAGAAACAGGACAAGTCTGGACAATAAGCAGCTGTTATTGTGAATACTTTTGTCTTTATTTATACAACCAGGCACTTCCTTCACGAGTTGTTTCGTCCTTGTTCGGTTCAATGCGCCGTCCATAAAAGTAAAGCACGGATCAAGAGCTCAAGAAACCGTTTACGATACTCCCAATCAAACAACCACCCCACATTGAATCCTTCCCTCTTACAAACAACTTTTCGAATTCTTGTATTTCTTGAATTTCATTTTGCTCCCTTTACTAGATTTTCGTTTCATTCTTCTTCCAAAAGCATTTTTTCTCTTTCATTTTCTTGTTCCATATATCGTATTTCTTTTATTTACTAGTCGCCATTTGCATACATTCAATCTTGAAACACCATCCCTTAACATATTCCACACTATCCACGCCGATCGCATAACCGTTTTCGAACCAATTTATCGATACCGACAACCGCAACTCGACTTACTTACTTCCACCTTCCGGTCTATTGCTGGCTTCCACTCTTCTCGTCGCTCCTTTACCTGCCTGAGGCCACAATTAATATGGCCATCTCTTCGGGCCTCGCCCTTTTGCTGGCTGCCGGCGCCGCCCTGCAACCCGTCGCTGCCAGACCATCCAGTAAGTCGCCACTTTTTTGTGATCGCGTGCACACTGGACCTTTCTATAACTGCATTTCGAGGTTCATAGAGGTCGGCGTGGTGTGGTTCGATTACTTACCAGATTCCCGGGTCTTGGATCGAGACTAATTGTAACCCAATCGTAGTTGACGATGCATTTGTCGCCATCTCCAACTCAGATTTTTCTCCCCAGTCAGTGTCAAAACGAGGCACTCCCCAAGCCCCCGACGGATATGTCCCCGCCGAAGTCGATTGCCCGAGTACACGACCGACCATTCGAAACGGTTCCTCCATCTCGCGCATGGAGCGCGACTGGATCCCCAAGCGCCGAAACGAGACCATCTCTCCTATCCGAGATCTTCTGAAGCGTATTGCGATTCCCAACTTTGACAGCGAGGAGTATCTAAAGGATGTCGAGACCAACGCTACAGCGCTGCCCAACATCGGTATCGCCATCTCTGGAGGTGGCTACCGTGCCATGTTGTGCGGTGCTGGTGCGCTGGCAGCTTGGGATATTCGCTCCGACGGTAGCGACAAGGATGGAAACCTCGGTGGCCTTCTGCAAAGTGCGACATATCTCTCAGGTCTTTCCGGTGGTGGATGGCTCGTGGGTAGCTTGATGATGAACAATTTCACCTCGGTGCAGGAGAGTGTGCAATATCCTGGTCTCTGGCAGTTGGAGAACTCGATTCTCGAGGGCCCCGAGCGATACTCTCTGATTCAATACTACAACACCATTTTCGACGCCGTTTCGGATAAGAACGCCGCGGGCTACGAACGATCTCTCACCGATTACTGGGGCCGCATGCTTTCATACCAGCTCATTAACGCAACAGATGGTGGTCCTTCCTACACCTGGTCTTCCATCGCTGACGATCCCGGCTTCTCTGAGGGCAAGGCTCCTATGCCTCTAATCGTTGCTGATGGTCGCGCGCCTAACGAGACGATCATTGCGCTCAACGCGACCAACTTCGAATTTACTCCCTGGGAACTTGGCTCCTACGATCCCATTCTTGAGGGCTTCGTTCCTCTAAAGTACGTTGGTTCCGAGTTCAACAAGGGAAAGTTACCCAAGGATAAATCTTGCATTCGTGGTTTCGACAATGCTGGTTTCGTTATGGGAACTTCTAGCAGTCTCTTCAACCAGATCGTTCTGTACCTCAACCAAGACGATAACAACTACGTCCCTGATGGTGTTCCCGATATCGCCGTCGAGGCTGTATCCGCTATTTTCAACGCCATCGGTAGCAGCAACAACGATATCGCTGATTGGACCCCCAACCCCTTTTATGGTTGGAACCCCGAGGAGAACCTGAGCGCCAAATCCAAGCGTCTCACTCTCGTCGACGGTGGTGAGGATCTTCAGAACATCCCTTACTACCCTCACCTCCGAAAGGAGCGTGAGGTCGACGTTGTCTTCTCCTTTGACTCCTCAGCCGACACTGATTTCAGCTGGCCTAACGGCGCATCTCCTATCGCTACCTACGAGCGCTCTCTCACTGATATCGCAAAGGGGTCATCTTTCCCTTCCGTCCCGGGCAAGAACACCTTCCTGAACCTAGGCCTCAACAGCCGCCCAACCTTCTTCGGCTGCAACGCTACCAACATGACAGAGCCTTCTCCTCTCATCGTCTACATCCCCAACTACCCCTACGTCTACTCCTCCAACATCTCCACCTTCCAGATGAGCATCAACTCCTCAGAGCTCTCTGCCATCATCGAAAACGGCTACGCCGTCGCCACCATGCTTAACGGCACACGCGATGAGAACTGGCCTGTCTGCGTTGGCTGCGCTATGCTTTCTCGCAGCTTCGACCGCACAAACATTACCGTGCCCGAAAAGTGCCAAGAGTGCTTCACAAACTACTGCTGGAACGGCACCATCGACGAGAGCGACCCTGGCGTCTACGACCCTCAGTTCATCGGCGATGAGATCCAGATTGAGAGCTCCGCGACAAAAATGGCCAGCAGCGCCCTCGTCGCTATTGCAGCTGTTGCAGGGTTCATACTCACTATTTAAACCCAAAAAGGGAAAAAAGAAAAGAAGAAGATAAATATTTTGCATATAGGAGAGAAATATATTTACATATATCATGTATCGGAGTTGTTCATTTTTGGAGCATGTTCTTGGGGAAATGCATTGAGGGGGATATATCTTGGTTGAAATAGACAATGAGTCTAAGGCTCATCATTTTCTTACTGTACTTGAATTGGAAGGATTGCACAGCTTGCTTTTTAGGATACCTACTCTAGTATTATGGTCAATCTAAGTGCTTTCGCGCCCAATATCTTTGTATGATGTTCTTGAAGTCAATCTCATCACTGTTAATTCGATACAACCTAGAAGCGGCTTTCGACGAGCTTCAGGATGTACCAGCGCAATTAATACCATCCATTTCAATGTCTAGGTACATAACTCGATGAACTAATTGTAACGACTGTGTTGCCGACTCATGTCTACTCACTATTATTGCTTGACAGCGCCGGCCCCTATAAAACACTGACACTCTTGAGGTGAGTCCATTCGGTCAATCTGGCAAATCAATACCCAAACTTGTACCAATACTTTCGCGCATCACTACGGCTGATTGTTGTACAGATGCATTACCAATAGCTGGTCGATCTCTCTGGCGATACCAAGTGACCATGCATAAGAATTCATGCCTTTCTCGAAAGGTTCCCACAGCCGAAGAATTTCGTCAAGTATCGTCAGCCCAGCAGAACTGATAAACCCGATCAGAAACCACTAGGTCGCCTTCTCTGTTAGGCTCATGTCCTTCCATTTGAGGCCACAGATGAATGGAACTATAAAACACGTCCCGCGTACGATAAAAACGAAGATCTTTAGGAAGGCAATAGGTATTGCATCCGTGGAAGAATAGACTAGGCACTCACGGCCTGAGATGGCCATGACGTCGATGTTTTCGCCTGTTCTAGTGAGAAACACAATTTCAAGGAGGAGGGAATCACCTACGGACGAAGGGAGATCTTGAAGGATCCAGATTGTTTTGACCGATCAAGTCCTCAAGAATCTTGCGGATATTGGTGATGGTTCGTTGAGCAGCCAGACAGGGTAGTTCAGTTTTTGGACCTGGAGTGCGAAATTCCATTTCAAGTTCCAAGGAGAAGGTCTCGAGGAAGTGAAATTGCTTGGGATTGACATTCTCTTCGACGAGAGACCGAGAGTTCAGATCCTGCTGTGACGAAGGCTGTGGCGGATAATCATGCTGTGTGAAAGGATATACCTTCCCAAGTTGACGTGCGGCTTCCTCGCAGCAACTGTCCACATCTACAGACAGCGTGCTACCTCGCGCTTGGTACAATAGACAGACGGGATATGCTGATAACAAAGCTAGGCATTTGCTAAAACAGTCAACCGCCCGAAGACTTCAGCTTGGCTGGAAAGGTAACTTACAAAATATCGCGCCGTACATGCTGGTCATGCTGTAATTCCATCTGTTGCGCTTGATACTCGGGTTGAGTACTTTCGACTGGCAAACAATGAATAATTGGTTCTCTTGGGAGAAGGTTTGTAAGGGATGTCGCTATTGTAGTGGCCGTATGCCCTACGCGTTCCATTCCGACTCGCGCTCCTCGTAAGCTGGTGACTTTTAGCTTCTGTTTCGTCAGGATAGGGAGGGTGATACAGACCCAACGAGGCCTTGAGCCATAAAAAAGGCCGCGCCTACAATGCAAACTTCAAAGAAGAACGGGAGCAACCCGGATAGGGACTTGAAACTTGTAGTTCTTGATGGTGATAACAACCTCCCTTCATACGCCCCCTCAAAACCAGAGGCACTACCGTCCAGGGAAGACCTGCGTATAGGCATTTGTCCTGGTGACTGGTTTGTCGGCTCGTCTGAGTACCTAGCAAGGTAGGTAGAAGCAAAGACAGTCCAGAGAAACATCGTGACAAAGCGAAAGACCCAAGACTTGAAATTGCCAGTATTTCTGGGCCTCAAATTGATGTACTTGGAACTCTCTATATTGGCAAACTTTCTCTCGATCCGGTAGTGTTCGCGGTGGTAGGCATACTGTAGGCAAAGCTGGATGAGAAGTCTGAGCCATCTGGGCCTAATCCAGTTGGTCATCCATGAATTCTGCACTTCTTGAAATGTCTGTTGTGGCCACAAAGGCGGTACGTTGTAGCATCCCTTCTCTAGATCATCCGAGCTCGAGGGGTGACACTGGCGGCGTGAAGTTTGGGTAGGTGGGCTAACCCGTCGAGAAGAAGTCGACGATGACGACACCGAGGTCTCTCTTGTGAAGAATCGCCTTGACAGGTATCGGGGAAGTTTCGAACGGCTTCTGGCCATCGTGGGGAAGACTGACTATGGATATCAGATTAAGGAGAGGGATGAATTTGATGGGTATGATGCTCCTTTCGATAATGTGCGCTTTGAGGCGACGGAGGTTTAATGCACAAGTAGGCCAATATGGCAATGGAATATGAAGGCTGAAGATTGATAAAGCTTGGAACTGCTTTCTCGAATTGGTCGATAGGAGATCGTGAAGATTGTTCTTCATCTGATCTAAGGAAGGAATGATGGGCTATGTTGCGGAGAACATGCTCCGTAACCATATAAGATGGAAGGAGCGCAGTGTATAATTAATCGATTCAAAACTTTTTCTTCATTAAATTCGTTACATCCTACTGAAAACCTCAAGCGAAAGTGACGTCCTTGCCAGTCTTGGCACTCTCGAAAACACCCTCGATGATCTGCAAAACATCCCGAGCCTCACTAGCCTTGACGGGCACATCCTCCTCCTTTCCGCTCTCGACTGCCTTGGCCAACTGTGCATAGAAAGCCTTGTAAGTAGGCACCTCAATCGAAGACAGGGGCTGCTCCTTGGCCTTCTCGTTCTCGTCGACGACAATCAACTTGTATCGCGCAGGATCCTCCTTTCCGAAACCTTGGTCGGTAGCTTTTGTACCAGCCTTAAGAGCATCCTCTTGAGTATCGAGACCCAGCTTGCGGAAGCTGCCCTTTGTGCCGCGGACCCAGAAACGAGGCTGCTCAAGTTCGGCACTCAGAACACTGATGCGGATGTTGACAAGAAGACCATCAGGGTAAGTCAGCTCGGCTGAGACACTGTCGGGGTTCTCAAAGTCGAAGTTTCCGCTACGCTGAGACAGGAGACGGCCATGGACAGACTGAGGTTTGCCGAACAGGATATAGGCCTGGTCGATGAGGTGAGTTCCCAGATCGAAGAGAGCACTGCCACCTTGGGAGAGGGGTAGATCCAGCTTCCAGTTCTTGGAAGGGACCATTCGGTAACGGTCGAAGTGGTTGTCAAACTGGAAAATTCGACCCAGAGTACCCTCAGAAATGAGCTTCTTGAGAGTGGCAAAGTCAGAATCCCATCGTCGATTCTGGTAAACGATAAGGAGCTTGCCGTTCTGCTTGGCAATCTCAATGAGCTTGTCAGCCTCAGCAGAGGTGGGCACGAAAGGCTTCTCGGTCAAGACATGCTTTCCAGACTCGAGAGCAGCCTTTGTGAGTTCAAAGTGGTTGCCAGGAGGAGTGCTAATGACGATCAAGTCAACAGCAGAGTCGGCAAAGAGATCCTTGTAGTCTGTATAGTGCTTGATATCGGGATAGTCAGCAGGGGCTGAGTTACCCTCCTTGGGGGATCGCTGGACGATGGCATGCAGCTTGAATTGGGGAGTCTGAGTGAGGAAGGGGATGTGGAAGATCTTGGCAGACATGCTATTTGAATCAGCTGATGAAGTGGTGAGATGTCGTGCTTGATAAGGTGAACTTACCCATATCCCACGATACCCACGTTGAAAGTCTTTCCGCTCATTTTGGGAGTCTTTGAACAAGCTACTTAAAGATGATGGTTAATATCACAAGTGGGAGACTCTTTACTTTTTAAGCTGTCGTTGCAGATGAACCATTTCCCTAAACTACTATACATTGAATGATTCCGTCATGGTGCGGAGTCGTTCTCCACGGATGCTTGGCCATTCTTGGAGGTTCCAGAGGGAAATTAGTGCCACGATTGGTTCATGACCTCTAAATACAGTGGATTTGACCGGAAAGTGAGAAGGTCCAAGCGAGAGAGCCTCGACTACTTAGTCAGGTTTTGATATCTTTTTGGATTCCAAAGCATTGAAAGCTTTTCTTGATATGAGACATTTACATGATATGAAAGGAAAAGGAATTTGCTTTCTGGTAAAGAGATTGGTTGCCTGTTGAGGTTCCAATTTGGGGAAAGGGAACCCATCACCGCCAAGTGTACGACTGCGATAAGTCTATCCCACGATAAGATTGTGTTTATCGATACAAGACGCCGAAATGAACATCCGAGCCCGGTAGGGTTGAAAGCCGATTATTTCGGCTCCGTGGCCGGACATTTTTTTGTATCTCGCGCTGAAGAGTGGGGCCCCGGACAATGACAAAGTCCACTGAAACCCGGGGCGCGAGGCGAGCGGAGGTTCAACAGTCAACATCACAATATAAATTTAGCCTAAGATCAGGATATAACTAGAACAGAACTTCCAGTAGCACGTTCTAGTAAACTACTCCTCCATCATTGACATAGAATTGCAAAAAAAGATGACATCTAACAAAACACCTCAACTTACCCTATTCCGCGGCCCCGGAAAACCAGGCGTCTTCACTTGGTCTCCCTTCGTTATCAAAGTCGAAGCCCGTCTACGCTTCGCCGGTGTATCTTACCGCGTAGAGAGCGGATCGCCAACATCTGCACCTCGAGGGAAGATCCCATACGTTACACTGGGCGACACGAGTCTTAGTGATTCGACCTTCATTATTAAAGACCTCACCCGAGAAGGTCTCATTCCTGACCTGAACGCAACTATCTCACCCGTACAAAGAGCTCAAGATCTTGCATTCAGAGCTCTTATGGAAGATAAAGTCTATTTCTACGGCACGCGTGAGAAGTGGTGTGATAATTATTATACCATGCGGTCCAACACTCTGGCTTCGATCCCTTGGCCACTGCAAGTATTTGTCGGATGGATGGCTTATCGTTCTACGGCGAGGGCACTTCATGGGCAGGGAACAGGGCGATTTACAGATGATGAAGTCGCAGGTTTAAGAGAGGAGGTTTGGGAGAGTGTCAATGCTTTGTTGGTGGAAGCAAAGAGTAGGGCTAAAGGGGATAGACCCTTTTGGGCTCTTGGTGGTGAAGAGGCTACAGAGGTTGATGCGACACTTTTTGGGTTTATGACTTCTGCCTTGATATGCGCTGCGTAAGTAATACTGTGTAAGTTGGATATGTCAAGTTTGCTAATCATGCTTAGATCTCCTACATCTGGGGCGATTGTACGGAAGTACCCTGCGGTTGTTGACTACGCGGACAGGATTCACAAGGAATATTTCCCGGACTACGAGAAGTGGGATTAAATATCACATTCGGTTTGGGATTGTTATAAGTCCGGCAAAGGTGTACGAGTGGTTAGTCAAAGTGCAGCGTGTTCATTCAGAAGTTCAGGAAGATGCGCTGAGATATATTACGGGAAAGGTCATTTGTGTTACATTATGAAAAACATTCATTTCCATAATACCACGGAAAAGTGTGAAAAATATAAACAACGTCCTCAAGTGACCTCGCAATCTGCAGTGTATGTGACAGACTCAAAAGTCAACGACTAGTAAGTTCTATGTGATTGCAAGGCTGCATTGACTCGACCACCCGAAATCCACTGAACAACGATGTCTATTGTTATTCCTCAGAAGTTGTTGTCTATCTGTACATTAAGTTGATAGTGGAGTGTTTAACAGGATCTCTACTTGGCCAGGTCGGCGTCTTGTTGCATGAAGGGTACAGTACAGTGCAGCATACTCAACCTGCAGGTTTCAACCTATTGCATATACGTTCTTGAATTACCTCACATCTTGTCTATACTATCCAAAAGATCTTGCTTCTCCTTGATACGTCACACCACGTTTCATGGACCGTTCTCGAACAGGGGCACGCAAAACTACCATGGCCAATCTCGACGTACGTCACCGCAAGAATCTATTCGTGATCTTGATAGAAAGCTGTTGAACTTGCCGTAAAGCCAGTGAGTCTTGGAGTGGCTGTAATGACGTTGTTGCAGCGGTTGAGTGCCAAGAGACAAGGGTTCTCTTTGGCAAAGTGTGTGGGATAGAATACGATGGTGGTGATTCGTGGTAATCCCCAGGGTAGGATGGCAAAGTTGGATGATCGGGGAATCACGAGACCTTGACACTGTTATTGTTGGTGAGAAGATTCGAGGGCATTCGTTCTACATCTGAACTACACCTCCATACACGGGAAATTACATTGTATAGAAGGCAAGTTGAATGCAAATCCCATCATATGCTTCACCCTCAATAGCCTCTCTCATCTACCAGCCTCGGCCTAATTACGATTCATTGTCTTACAGCTTTCTTTTCCTTCCCCATGTGTCGGAAATACCCCGTGTCTCAAAGTCACGAATGGTGCGGCATCCACAAAGTCCCAATGGTGGCAACGCAACACGGCCCTGTATGCAAACTCGAGCTGAGATGGTTGCATTAGAGCCCTTTTCTTTTTATTGCTTTGACGCTATTTTAATCATCTCAGACCAGACTGCGAAAATTTGACATGATGAACAGTGCTACTCTGCTGCGCCTGTCAAGTGCATTTCGTACCTTGTAAATAAAACCTCCAATCTCGGAGCTATGTACGTCTTCCCCCCGTCACCATCTTCTCATGCTGCATAGCACAAGGTAGCATGTTATATAATTCAGTACGCATAAGGAAACACACTTGCATTAATAAGAGATAGATCTCGTTGTCGTACCACACATATTGCATGTCAGTTCATAAAACACGATAAAATGTCAGATTGAATACTACCGCAACGGTTTTCCCTTTGTTATTGAACAAAAGCAAAAACCAATCGTAAAGAAAGACCCTGCTTCGCTAACAACGCTTGCCAAGTCGGCAACTGCGGATACGCAATCCTTGTCCTCGTCTCCCCATCTCATCATCAGTCGATGATTTTCCTCCCGCTTCGAGATCCCCCTAGTTGACCAGCCCATGCGATCGAGAGACCAGGAAAGAAAACAGCGCCGCAGGGCATGTGGAGTTTCTTTTGTTTTCTTTTCCCATGTGAGTCCTCGGCATGGCGGTCGAGAACAGGCGGTTAAAGACATGGGAGTGAGAATGCATTTGTCCAATGTAGGAAGGCAGTCAGGTCTTTGATCCTTGCTTTATTTAGCAACAGGGTCTTTATTCCCCCGTTGTGGGCGTTAGTGGACAAGAGACAGGGAGGACCACAGGGGTCTTTGTTTCTGATGGTGGTGCAGAACAGACACTAACTAAATAGCGTGCGGGGGAGGTTGGAACCATGACCGAAGGGGTGTAGTATAATTAGTCTCTAACCTCGATACCTGCTGTAGAGTTCTCTCGTGTTTGGCTTCAGATGATAATATCAGAATGTCATCAGTCAACGAATGGATGGTATGGAAACGTTAAGAAGCTAGTAAATTACCATATATCATATCATGACACGAGATAAAGCATTGAGCATGTTTCAGACCCTTTAGCCAGCCCAATTCAACATCTGATTGAGCTCAATTCAAGTCGATCTTAATAACCATCAAATAACTTTTTTTCTCCGTTCCTGCATCATTGACGTACCATTTGTTAGTTGTAGTTGTTGTACTCTGTAGTGGTTGGTCTCTAGCATCAGCTCATCGAAACTTTAGCCAACCTGTTTTTACTCCGACACTACCAACGTTAGGTATTGTCAATCAATGTCTATCATAGGCTTTGCCGCTCAAGTCAGGTTTAGCTTAACTCGATGTTGTTAGTTCCCTGCTTCCAAATCTAGTTCCTTCAGTCGGCCCTCGGGACCCTATCAATTCCCCATCCTTGCTTGTCAACATGTGGCCTAAACTCAGTCGACCAGTAATTAACCTGTTAGTTCAGAACAAGTCCCGAAGGAAGCGAAGGATTTCGTAGTGTCCAGATCGCCAACTCTTGTTTTTATGTGTGCATTTGTAGCTATACTGACCTCCTCATATCGGCAATAGCATCTGATCAAAGCATTACCCGGGTAGGGCCACCTGGAGATCGGTCAACACGATTCTTCTGCGCATTGACAACAGTAGACATGTCTAGTAAAACTAAGCATCTCAGCTTCCTAGCTAGTAGCCCCTTCCCTTAATTAGTGAAGCTCCTGTACCTGACCTTAAAACATTTATCAGTGCATAGCCCAGACTAAAGAGGTCCGTTCTACAAAGCTACCTGAATAATGAATCGAGTTCCTATCTCTTCATGGACTTGGCCCTTCGACGCTCTGTAGAGTCTCTGTAGGCCTGTGCTTTCTTTCGCTCTCTCCGCATTCTCTTTGCCCCCCAGATTTTTCATCAATGTCCCCCTCGTCGATCTATTCGGCCGTGTGTATCGAATTCGGTAACCGGCCCGCAGGCCTCGTTCTCCAACGGCATAGACAGGCCAGGAACTTCATTCATACAGTTTTTCTTTGCATTTGGACCTTTTGTCAGTCATAAACACCTCCTTCTATACAGGGGCTCCCCTGTTGACACTCTTGTACCCTATTGGCTTAAGTTGACTGAACTAGCCTGGCCCGGCTCGTCGCATCGTAACAGTCCGACCACCTTGGGACTCCACACACACACTTTTGCTTTAGTTGGCTGAGAAGCTGTCTGTACTGTAGAATCAAGACCAAGATGGACGTTGAAGGCCGCAGATGCAACTGCAGGTGAGAGGCTGGCTTCTCTCCGTTCCATGGAAACCGTCTAACGGCAACGCAATGGCACAGACACCCCCCTTGTAAGGTCTCGTTCAAGGTGCCTCTATGTTGTTGATGGTATTGACTACATAAAGCCTCGACCTCATCCACCTCTTGCATCCTCTCTTCCTTCCTCCTCATCCACTCGCTTCCTTTGGACCATCAACTTCAGCTTTGCCTTGCCTCCTACACTCGTTGTGTTCTCGCCCTCCTCAACCAAACAACAAGACAAAAAACAACATTTCAAAATGAAGTACTCTGCCGCTTTCGTTGCTCTCGCCGCCGCCGTCTCGGCTCAGTCCCTCGGTGACGTCCCCAAGTGCGCCATTCCTTGCCTCGACAAGGCCATCGCCAGCGAGACCAGCTGTGACAAGACCGACCTTGCCTGTGTCTGCAAGAACTTCTCTGATGTCCGATCTGTCGCTACCTCTTGCGTGATCGACGAGTGTGGCTCCGACGTTGCCATCAGTGAGTTTCCTTCTGATATTCTGCCGTTGATATATCATATACTAACCAGTTCCCAGATGAGGTTCTCCCCGCTACTGAGAAGCTCTGCAAGTCACCCCCCAAGGAGTCTGAGGCCGAGTCCTCCGTCAAGGTCGTCACCACCACCAGCGCCGTGGCCGTTGAGACCACCGTTGCCGAGACCACCACCGTCCCTCCTGTTGTTCCCACCACCACCGCTGTTGTTCCTCCCGTCGTTGAGACTCCCAGCTCTCCCGTGGCCACCCCCACCAAGGGCGGCAACGGCGGTAGCGGCGAGGAGCCCGCTCCCACAAACGTTGGCGAGAACAGCGCTGCCGGCATCAAGGGCCTTGGTGCCCTCGCCATGGCTGCCTTCGCTGTCCTTGCTCTGTAAAGAGCTTAGGAAACCGGCCAGTCAGTTATGAAAGCCGATTCCTCAAGTTGCTGAACTGGATAGTACATCTGGTGAAGCGAACAGGATGAGAGGCATTGTTATGAGTTGATAGGAGGATATGTATATGAGAATTGGGACTACATGAATTGGATTCACGGGTTAATAGTAATGGTCTTTGACCACCAGAATATAGGCGAATATACCAGTGACATTTACCTCATCTTACTCTTTTTTCTCAGTTGACTGACTATCAACATCGTGAATAAACAACAGCAGTGCCTGATCGTAGATCGTGATCACACCACTTCGATCGCACTGTATTGTCATCGGCCGAGTAACCCAGCCACTGGGTGCTTACTCGCACCACCACTCTGTCTCACACCCACGTTTCCTTCTCCAAGCGGCTAGCCTCGCTCCAGTGGTCGACGTCTGTCCGCATTGGGTCCCGTTCTGTTTCTGGACCGCATCCCGAAGGCTTCTTTGTTAGTTCAATAGGCCCGCCGACAGGCCAAAACTTACGCGTCCTCGATCTTCTTTTGGTGCGGTGCGGGGGAACGACGAAGCGATGTTACCCTGGAACTGGGGAAGGGCGGGAAACCAAAGCATTCCATGGCTGAAAGATACTTTACTGTCAAGATCCAATAGAAGAGGTTTTGTTATGCTTAACTGGTGGCCATGTGTCTCAAATTCATCGTCGTCAGCTTCGTATATGCAATCATGGCCCAACTCCCACATTCATTGTCTAATTATTCATGATTGTATGTTGCTTCAATGCACTTTGATAATGCTTGAAAGCCACGCCCTCAACAAAGAGAAACCTTCTCTCATCCGCGTTTGTGTCCCTCAATTTCCTCAACCCACTCACATACTCTCTTCGCAACCTCCAGACTCGCATCTAAGTCTATTAGCAAATATCACATTACCACGATATGATTCACTTACCCTCTCTCGTACAGAATGCATGCGGAATATCTCCCTCATCAACCACAATTCTTGCCATCTGTCCTCTCCTCTCCATAAAGCCCTTCTTCTCCGTATCGTGAATCCAATGATCCTTCTTCGCATAGAACAAAAAGAATCTCGGCGCTCCATTTTCCTCCCCAGATGTAGCCCAGAGCTCATCACTCCATTTCTCCTCGCAGATCATCTCCAGCTCAGTCAGCCCCAGATGCACCGCCTGCAACACACCATCTCTGCTCTTCAGCCATCGTGCGGTGACGTCTGCGCTTGCAGGTGTGAAACCTAGAAGACGTTGCACAATCCACGTCACGCTTGCGACGCTTAGTAACCCGAGGAACAGACGCGCGAGTAGCGATGCTGCGGTATCGAGAAATGGAACGATGCGACGTAGCAATACAAACTGCACACCGTTGGACGAGCGCGCAAGGTGCGTCAACGTCGGGAATAGCAGAAACCCATGCTGTAGCTTAAGATGCGGCGCTTTTTCTGGGTTATTCATGTGTCGATGAAAGATCTCAACCGTAATGAATGACCCAACGGAATGGCCCATGAGTATCACAAAGTCGTAGCCCTCTCCTTTTGACGTAATCTTGCCGTACATGCCCTCAATCTGCCCATCAAGATCCCACGGTTTGTTGCTCGAACTGAATGGCTCATGATCATCATCGCTGAATCCGAGCAGATTGGTACCATATATGTCGTACGCAGTGTTCGTCTCGATCTTATCTAACAGACCGCGTAAATTGCTGAGGAAGTCGGTGTAGTACTCGATAAGACCCGGGTTGCCACAAATGTAGTATATGAGAGCTTTCTGTTTGGCTCCCTGAGAGCGCTCTGATAGAAGCGATATTTGAGGGACCATGGTGTGCCGCCAAAGTATGTGAGAGTCTTCTGATGAAGCTTCGGTGATAGAGGCAAAAGCGTTGGTGGGTGAGATTGCGTAGTTTTGCATTGCTCCGAGCTACCCGGTAGCCCAAGATGATGATTTTGGTATTTTCTAGACATTGCTCACAACCTCTCCAGTTACAAATTATTCTTGCAGTCAGGGACTGATATACGAAATCTCAATCTTCCAAGCAGCTACGGGTTGTAAATTTGTTTTTTGCACTCAATGTTGTGCCACCAGAGCCGCACATCTAACATCACAACACGCTTCATGTTATTCACATTTAACAATTATATTCTTTACGGCACTCAGGTTACTCGGTCATTAAGCAATACAAACCAAACCAATGCAACCAAATCAATCCCAAACTTCCTATCCATGGCTAGCACCATGCCTAGAGGCATCTCGCAGCCACTCTAGAGATGCTTTCAGCCAAGCCTTCCAGGTTCCCATCATGCATGTTCGTCTTCGTATATTATCCGCCAATTATTCAAACTTTGTGAGTCTTGCGAACTTCTACAAGTCCAACGTTCTTCTTGGTGACTGCTGCCCAAGTAGGCATATACTTGAGAAGTTCGTCAAGAGCCGGGATTGTGCCAGGGGTATTGGCGTCGCTCCAAGCACAGCTGACCGTAACTTCTAGACGGTCTGCTGCTTGCGCTAACGACCTAGCCTTCAATTCTTTGTCTCCCAAAATATCACCTTCCCCTTGCTCTGATTCTGCCTCCGCAGCCAATGCGTTGCGATCATTGAGGTGAAGATTCAAGGTCCAGGGTCGATCGCGATCACGTCGCCAGAGCTGTATGGTGCTGAAACCCTCTGAAGGGAACTTTCCAAAGCGAGGATCTCTGACGCTTGCACCGTCGACGGCAAATCCATAGATGGGTCGAGATGTGCGAACGTAGCAAAGTCTGGAATCAAGAGCGTCAATTCGAAGTCGTGCTTTCGATTCATCGCTGCCATCAATTGTCTCGATCGAGACCAGCTGCTTGAGAGACTTGTCCTTGTACAAGTTGGGGGTTAGAGAAGAAGAGTCGTATTGGCAGTCCATAAGATCCCGTCCAACAGCCGGCTGGCATTTGATGTCCTGACCCGTTGTACTCGGCAGCGAGCTGATAACAGAGCGCGTATAATCCTCGATTCCAACAATAGAGACTGTGTCGGTGTCTTTATCGAGATCAACCACTTGTTGAAAGTAGAACTTGAAGCGATTATTGGGGGAGAATGGGAACGCTACTAGGTTATAGATCAAACTACCAACAAAGACAAGGAACAGGAACATAGGCACGTGGTGGGTGACTCTGTGTATGAAAGGCGTAAGGGGAAGTAGCAAGAAGATGCTAAGAATACCCAGAGACAGAACAGGAACGAGGAGACTACCTCCATCCGTACCCGTCATCTGAGTAGCAGTCATCACAACAAGACCAAGGTTGCCAAACAGAATCACAGGGATCGGGGCCAGGAAGAGGAATTGGAGAATCCAAGTCCAAGTGGGAAGATGTCCAGACCAACTTTGCTCATGCTCGAAAGGCTGATATCGTCGCATACTAGCCGGAGCAGGCGAGTTCTCGACAACGGAACGACGGTACGTGTTGGCGAATGAGGTTTGGGCATTAGAACCGTAGCCAGATTCACCGGCTCTAAGCGGCGTAGTCTCGGTAGCATCTTCATCATCACCTTCGCGATCCTCGGCCTCAGCTTGGACAGGTTCGTTGGCCGTCTGCGGTCTGGATCCTTGTTCAGTACCGCGACTCGAAACATCGCGTGCCTGATGCGCATCGTGCAACTGTAGAGCAAAGTCACGCTTGCTAAGAAGCGCAAACTGCTCCAATAGAGAAATGAGTAAAGCCAGAAATATGGCTGACTGGAAGAAGACAGTCGCGTAAAGGGCACCAATGTGCATACGGTCTTCTGCTACGGCACAGATAACTTGTACCGCCCATCCGAGGGCAAAAAGCCAAACCAGCACAAAGCCTCGGTGGAGGGCACTTGGGCGGACAAAGGCAGATCCGCGCATGATGAGCCAGAAGGAGAAGTAGAAGATAGACAAAGTCATGGACCACCTGGACATGTTAACTTTTGCTTGGTTATTAGTCAAGGCGACTTACACAGCGTAGCCGCTACTGTAGATTATCAGTGGATTGAACTTGGCGACCAAAAGTGTAGCCGCGATGGTTAGTGCTCCAGCAAAGGCGAGTGCAAAGGGGAAACGGAAGAAGCCCTTCCAACCACCCAACTTGACCGGGTCATCGTCCATGTCGTGATGCATCTTGATGTCGCGAGCGAAGAAGTAATACTTGTCCTTGCGCACTAGGATATATGTAAAGGCAATAAGGACTAAAGGAGTGGCGACGAGAAGCGTCAACGACCATGCAAAGAGTCCCCTAAGCGCGAACACGGCCCATGCAGCGCCAAAGATATCAAACCAAACGCCTTCAGCCTGCTTTCCATTCTGAACAAGATCAGAGTTGCCGTCAGATCGGTCACCGTTAAAGATGGTACCAGTTGTCTTCGACAGATGCTCAGTCGAAGCGAGTGCAGCTGAGAGCATATGCCAGATGCTGTTAATAGATGTATGCCGGGCATCGTCCTGGTTGGTATGGTATCGAGCACGAGGCGCATAAAAAGCGATGTCAAGTCCGCGCTGGCCGAAGATATCTGCGAAGATCTCGTAATCGGTTGCGCTCTTGATAACACCTCTTTCGAAAGCATTGGCAGCAACAACAGATCCGAGCGGATGGGGGCTCTTGGAGTAAGCCTTGGCAGCCTGCAAATCAGTAGTACGGAAAAGCAGGGCTCGACCACCGGCTCCAGCACCTTCAAGATTGACGAATGTATGAGTGAAATGTAACAAGGGACTGTAACCGAAAGCTCTGGCGCCGAGAAGTCCGTCCTCTTCGGCATTATTGAAGAGCAAAACTATGCCATTCCTGGGTTGACGTCCCTTGAGTGTAAAGTAGCTTAGAAGCTGAAGCATCGAAACGCAAGACATTCCATCATCGGTAGCACCATAGCCGGTGGAAACACTGCAACTATTAGTCAACGAAGCACATTATGAATGAAGACCACTTACGAGTCAAAATGGCAGTTGACGAGAACACCTCCCTGGCCGCGGAATTTCTTATACTTGGATTCATCGCGCCACCATTCACCTTCAGGGTCGTCTGTGCCGTGAATGTAAACATAGTAGTTGTTTCCTTCAAAGTATTGTCCCATCCATACTCCCTTGGAGATGTTAGAGCCCGTGCGCCTAGCGGTATTGTAGGTCCAGGAGACATTTGACGTTCTGTCGTCAAAGAGAGTGGCTCCACGAGGCTTGGCCTGTACTGTCTCTTCGGGAGTTTGAGTTGAGTCTAGGTTTTCAAGAGAAGAGACTCTGCTCGAAGTTAGCAAGCGCCTGGCGTCGCGCAATTCAGGTACTGACCTCGAATGCCAGTCTACACCACCGATGTTCTCGGTCGTATAAGAAAGGTCGTTTCGGTCCAGAATCTCCTTTGTGCGATTGATGAGAAATTCGCGTACTCGATCATTTTCGTGGCTGTTGTACGGATGATATGTGCGACTAATCGTTTGCAAGTCCAACCACGCCTCGGTAAGATTGAGACCCTGATACAATGAACGATCGGCCGGAGCAGGAGGAACAGTCTCGTGAATCCATATGAGAGGAATAGCAAGGGCGATATATATGATAGTAGTCCAGAAAGTCACGGGCCCTGGCCGGAAGGCAAGGGGATTCTTAGCCCTCATGTTGATGGAAATCGTTTGAAATTGACGCTGAGATAATCTGAGTCGAGTACACAACGCGCCTGTGCGTCGCGAAACGAGGGGAAGAGTCTAGGTAGCGTGGATAACAATTATACTTTTAGGATCATCGTTAGGATTCGAGTCAACGCGTAGCAGTACAAAGAATGAAGCACGTAGAATAGAAGCCAAGAGGATGAAAGATAAGAGAGTGAGGGAGAGAAGGCAAGGCAAGGCAAGGCAAGGCAAACGAAACAAGGATCTAGATCAGATGACCCTCGTCGACAGCTGGAAGTAAAAGAAGAAGGTACTGTAGAGTTCCCAGGAGCACGACTTCCACGGCGCGTCGTAATCACCTTTAGGTAAACCAAAATTAAAATTTCAAGTATCGAGATGAAATGGAGTTTGTAGGACTCGACGAGAACGAGGCAACTCCCATCGAAGGTACAGTACTGTCGATTGCGTCGCTTCCCTTGTCACATGGCCCAAGCTCCCTGTTCCGGGAATTCAAAAAGTACGTACAATGACGCCAGCACCACTGCAATGCGGGGTCTAAAGCATGCATGAGCTGCATCAATTATCGACATGCATAAACTGGGTATTTCATATTTCACTCTGATGAATCACAAGGGAAAAACATATATATAAACGAAACGACTTAATTATCATGTACTCTTTGCCTACGCGATTAGTCCCGTGCTTCGAAATGAATTATAGCTAGCTGCAACAAACGGTTTGATCATCAAAACTCAGAATATTGAGCGATGAAATACAAGCTTGACTTGCAGTGGTTAGTCGCTGCCACGTTAGAAACGATCGCTTATCCTCCTTGCTATTATCCGCGTTGATAACACAATCTTTAGTCTCTAGTCAGAGGCTTACATGTTGTCAGAAAACCGCAAACTCAATAATCCTCGTTAGTCTAGCCACATCTAAGCACCGGGAGGTGGAGGAGGCGGAGGCTGATCACTGGGAGGTGGTGGCGGAGCGTCGCCAGAGGGCGGCGGGGGAGGAGGTGCTGCACCAGCATACTGCTGGATGAAGGCGTTAATGTCACCCAGACCTGGAGGAGCACCAGGTGGAGGTGGAGGCGCACCGCCAGGAGCACCGAGTCCAGGAGGAGCGCCCATTCCGGGAGCAGCTCCATAAGCACCGTAGCCAGGATAGGCTCCATACCCACCCTGAGTTCCAGGAGCTTGTTGCTGCCATGGAGCAGCAGCGCCTGAAGCACCACCATACGCTTGACCATAGTAGCTATCACCGCTGTTACCAGCATGTTGGTCTTGGTTGCGACCACCGCGGTCTCGGGCCCAGGGAGCTGCCGATCCACCTTCGTTAGATTCCTGGTTACGGCTGCGCCAAGGTGCAGGTCCACCGGTAGGACCTCGTTCCCAAGGCTTTGCGTCGCTGTTACTCTGAGCGCCAGGGCCAGCCTCAATACGCGCAGGAGGCCCGGAAGAACCTCCACCAAGCTCTTGCATGAGTTGCTAAGATTTGTTAGTACTGTATAATTGCGATATAGATGGCGTGACTTACCTCGTATTCACGGTCGACGGCATCTCCGCTATCGAGACGACCAGCAGGACGGGCTCCAGCATCGTTATTGCGCCAGCTGGCACCACGCTGGCGGTCAGGACAATCGCGAGCCATGTGACCCGCGTTACCACAAACACGACAGATGATGCTGGCAGTGTAGTTTTGCTTCTCAGGGCAGTCGTACTTGCGGTGACCGATCTTGCCGCAGTTCTGGCAAGCCTGGTTCTCGTCGTCTCGGAGGGTACCGTTGAGTGCGGCGAGCTCTCGGAGCTGGTTGCGCTTGAGTTCGTTCTGACCTTCAGGAATAGACGCAGCCTAGATATGTCAGTAAACACTTTAGATATATTGGAAATGTACTTACAGTCTCAATGACGTTATGAATGAGCTTCTTGGCCTTGTTGACCTTGTCTTCGGTGTCGGCCATGATGAGACAGTGCAGATCTTCTTCCTGGTTGCTGGCATGCGCGGCATCAGACCGGCCCTTGCCCTCCTTGACGGAACCCTTGCCACGAATGGCGATCTTGGCACCTGAGTCTCCCTCCATTTTCTTCAGAGTGTTACCACGAGGGCCGATAAGTAAACCAACTTTAGTGCGAGAGAGCTATTGTTAGTATCTGATTGTTAAGTATTAGATGAACGGGGAAAGGGTTAGTCCATTCGACGAAGGACCAGATCTCCCAACACCAAATACGTGCTGGTGAGTCTGATCAAACTCCAAAAGGAAAACAAAAAACAAGGACAGAATATTGGTAAGTAGGGTTAAAGGGTTAGCAATCATACTGAAGTTAATCTCCGGGTAATCGTTGACAGGAACGTAGACCTTCTCCTGAGTCTTGGTAGGTCTACGGTAGTCCTGCGGAGGATGGTAGTTAGGAATGGTCTTCATTGCCTTCTCGATAAGCTTGTGTCGTTCATCTTCGAGTCGCTTGCGGTATCGGTATTCTCGTGTGTTGATACGTCGACCGTGGTTGTCGTACTGGGGTGCAGGAGAAGGTGATCTGTTTTAGGTTAGCAATGAAGGGATGAAAAGAAGGGATAGATTCTTACCGATCACCGTCAGCTGGGACGACATCGTCGATGCGTAGCTTCTGGGAGATTTCCTCGATTCGCAAATGCAGCGTGTAGGCCTCGAGCTGTTCACTTGTCATGTTTGACAGAATGGCAGTGGGCAAGCCCATGAGACCCGCTGCTTTGTTCTCGGATGCATCACCCCATCTGTTTCGCTTCTTTCGTCGTCGAGGTCCGTCGGCTTCGCTGCGAGGCTCAGGGTCGCGTCCTCGCTTCAAGTCGCGATCAACAACGACATCGCCACCGTCGAATTCTTCCTCCCCATCGCCCCCAAAGCGGCGCTTGCCTAGGGGGATGTTGTTGGAACCCGTGATTCCTTGGTTTCTCCACGACATTTTCGAGTACTGTGCGGTCAAATTTTGATGATTTCGAAAAATGTAGAGATGGTCCAGGAGAGGAGAGCTGGACTTTCGCCTTAGTGTCAAAAGTTCAAAGTGGGTGCTTCGATGTTTCCAAATCTGGAGCCACTTGGCGGATTCGGCGAAACGTTCAACCAGTGCTACGCACGTGACCTAGACCGTTTATGAGCCGCTTCACAGACCTGGTGATATCGGCGTCTGGTTAATAATAATGTCTTCAGTTAGTCTGATGATAAAGAAGAAGAAGAAAAAGAAAGGAAGTATGCCGAAGTTTTTATATCTGTCTCCAAAGGTTGCTGCTGCCGCCTGGAGGCCTATCGCATGAAATGGCTGTACGAAGACTGATGATTACCAAAGTACCTTAGAGGAGCATGCATACTACGCTGAATTTAGGCTGCACCAGACTCAAAGTAACCGCCATCTCGCATTTCGCCCTGGAAAAAGTCCGAGGTTACAATCTATACCTAAATCCCACAGCTTGCCAGTCCGTCACATCCTCCGGCTCTGTTATGAAACCACTACTCGCCTCCTCAACGCCCTCTCTCACAAGGCCTCCCAAGCCAGCACTTCCCACGACTCCCTCTTCTTTAACTCGTCTTGCATTTAAACGTTGGAGGTAGATTCTTAAAGACAAAGCGCAAAGGATAGCCAAGCTGTAGCAAATTGTGATTGCTCTGAAGGCAGTTTCGTATAGAGGATCCTCGGACTTGAGAAAGAAATGCGGCCCAGCCATATTCCCCAAGCAATATGTGGCAAACAACATGGCTGTTATAGTCATCTTCTTGGTGACTCCTCTGTAGTTGGACTGCACGAGGGCCATGTTGAGGGGCATTGCTGCAGAGCCTGTTGAAAGGAGAAAGTATGCAAATAGATGTAGGGTTTGGGGTACGTTACTTCGTTTGTAAATAACGGCACTACCAATAACACAGGGCAGGATTACCGCAATAATCAGGAGACAATTCAGGGTGCGGAAGCGACCAGCCAAATAACCACTTCCTGTAATGATACCGGCCGAAAGAAGTGAGTAGGGTATGTTGATCAATGTAGATTGTAAGTTAGTGAACCCAAAAGATTCGACGACAATGTTGGCAAAGCTTTGAGAGCCACCGTTTGGAATCTGGGTAAACAATTCGATCCCAACAATAAGCCAGGACTTAGGATCGATCAAGCACTCGTGCACCTGGTCCCATTTCCAGCGCGTGCCCTCAGTCTTACCGGTGCCAGAAGTAGACACACGCTGCGCTGCGATTTTCCTCTCTTCTGGTGAGAGAAAAGTGGCACGTGGGATGTTGTCAGGAAGGAGAAAAAACAATGGTATCGACCAGAGGAAGGTCATGGTACCCAAAATAATGTACATCCATCTCCAAGGTCGTACTGTCATGTTATCAACATGCCCGACTCCGAACGCAAGTAAACTGGCTACCAACCCCCCAACAGAGTTTCCTGAGAACCAGATTGCCACACGAGTAGGCATCTCATCACGTGTATACCATGTTGAAGTAAGGAACATGAAGCCTGGTGTTATCGTCGCTTCTGCGATACCAAGAAAGAATCGCATGGTTAAGAGACCACCAAAGTTCTGGCATGCTGCAGTGAGCGCGACAATTGAACCCCAAAACACCGTGTTTCCTGCAAGATACTTTCCAGTGGGGAGGTGCGCGACAAGAATGGTGGTTGGATACGTCCAAAGGAGATAGCCTAGGTAGAAGACGCTCCCCACCCAGCTATACTGTTGGCCTTTGAGATGCTGCGATACTGTCAGCTGCGATGCATGAAGATCAGACCGACAAACATACAGTGTCTTCTCGTAATCCAAATACAGCTGCGCTAGACAATATGACCTTGTCCATAAAATTGAACATGTAGGTTATGAACAACAGAGGGATAATGGTGCGGTCTATCTTTGCCAAGGTCCTTTTTGCCGCTTCATTGTCAACCGTCTTCTGACATAATGACGTCCCGTCGGACGTGGAAGACCTCTGGTGGCCCTGAAGCAGCGGAATGGTAGGATCATTTCCTGCTTCATGTGTAGTGGATGCATTTAGGAGACCTCTGGGTGATGAAGCATTCCACACAGTCAACGGACCTGTGGAAGAGGGTCCACTCATCACGACGACTGTCAGCTCGCTGCGGAAGCGTGGACACTTGTATGTATCGTCTTATCGCTTCATTGGGTAACTCTAGAGCACAGAACTGTAACTTTTCGAAAACAAAATTAACCGTATTCATATGTTGTTGATGAGAGATGTTTGGGTGCCATTGGACGTGAGAACAAAGTCGAGGTGTCTGAGCGCAAGTGCGAACATTTCTCGTCATACTGTGTTGAGAGACTACTATCAATTGCGCATTTGTAACAGAAATAGCTAAGGGTTATTGTTCGTTCAGATTGCGAGGGTTAAAAGCCGAATTTAATCGTGAAACCATATCCAAGCATGACAGCGTAAGAACGGAACCCTCAAATAACTTCTTTCGATATATCAGGTTGCAGGCGCACGTTTAGTCTTTGAAGAGATACGTCTCAGTTCACGGCTCCCGTTATCTTGTGCCAAAACCGCAGTACCAGTTGCCAAAGTCTCTATTTCCGCGTTGTTGGTAATGCCCAATTGCGCATCTTTGTGCTCAGTGTTAAGGTGCTGTGCCGTCATGAAGAGACCGAGTAACAATGCACCGCCTGAGAATACAGTATACTATCAACCATTAGCAGGAATGGGGGTAAATAAGTTAGCTCAACTCACCATTATCCAAATATTTTCTAGCGAGTGAAAGAATGCAGCTCTCACAATAATCTGTGACTCAACAGGGAGTGTTGTGATCAGATCAACACTTGCAGTCGCAGATGCTCCATCAAATAGCTTGGCGTGTTGAGGGCCCAGTAGTTGCAGAAGAGCTTGGTTCTCTTTCTTCATCTCATTCTGAAACAGAACACCACCAAGTACGACGGATATGGCCGTTGAAATAGTTCTGGTAAAGCCCATCGAGGTGGTAGCAGCTGCCACATCCCCGTGCGGTACCACAGCTTGAACAGATAATAAGGGACCCTCAAAGTTCATTCCAACGCCTATACCAGTTAATAACTGGAAAGAAACCAATTTTGCCCAGTTCAAATCCATATCCAGATTAATCATGAGTCCCATTCCCAATGTCATGACGGCCAGTCCAATGCGCGAGACTAGAAGGTACTTTCCGCTGAATTGGATGTATGTGCCAGTAATTGCAGCAGAGATAGATATAGAGAGGATAAATGGGAGAAGATAGATCCCTGAGCGAAGCGGGCTTGCCAAAAGGACCGCTTGGAAGTATAACGGAAAGTAGTAAGCAACACCCATAAACACAAACCCATGGAAGAAAGTAACAGCATAAGCTGCCGCTGATGACCAAGTCCTGAAGAGATGAACTGGTATTACAGGATACTCTGCCAACTTCCACTCGTTCCAGACGAATAGCAGTGCAGTTATGATTCCGAAGACGATAAGGCAGACGACAGTCGCCGAGTTCCAGGGTTCGTAGACTCCGCCTAGATAGAGACCTAGCAGCAACATCAGAGTCCCTCCTATAATGAGGAAACTGCCTGGCCAATCGACGGCTTTAAGACCTGCCCACATGGGAGTGTTTGGGGACGGAAGTCTTAGAGTGAGAACGAGCAGGATAAAGACAGCGGCGGTGATAGGCACTAGAGGAGTTAGTCGAAGATACAAAAGCTCTATACGAAAAACTCACAGTTGATCCAGAAACACCATCTCCAACTAAATTGATAAGCAGGGCTTTCATTATGAATGAAGGTGGCTACCTACCTTAGTTGATCCGTAAAGGCACCTCCAAGGATAGGACCTACCCCAGAAGCGACTGCCCATACAATCGATGTCAAGCCGTAGTACAAGCCTCGATCCCTTTGCGAGAACAAATCACTGATACAGATGTTCACCAACGTCTGCATGCCTGCAGCACCTAGTCCTTGGATAGCCCGCCCAGCAATAAAAACTGCCAGATCATCGACCAGGGCGCACACAAGACTCCCAACAAAGAATATAACGTTGGCAACGAGCAAAATGGGCTTTCTTCCCCAAATATCGGAGATTTTCCCCCACGATGGTGTTGAGGCAGTGTGCGCGAGGACGAAAGATGTACCGATCCAGGTATAGCCTGAATCAGAAGCAAAATGGGCTGCGATAGTCGGAAGAGCAGTCGAAACGATTGTGATTTCGAGGGCAGCGAGAAAGACGCAAGCGCAGAGGGAGGTCATTACTGTTGCGATTTGCACCAGGCTCTTCCTGGATTTGCGTTCTGTAGGTTCGTTGGAGTTGGCAGGAGAGTCATTGTCTTCGCCTGGGGAGGAAGCTGCGCTGTCTGGTGCTTTGCTGGCTTGGTTCTGAGAATGAGATGGTGCAGAACCTTTGGCATGGATGTCAAGTTCACCGGGTTGCGCGGGTGTCCTGGAAGCCATGATCGTTGTTTCTGACATGATTTGTAGGTGGTAAGCGACACTTGTTAGCATGGTTTTAAGGATGCAGAGGAAACATAGGTAGGTTTATATAGGAGCTGCAAGCTCGTGAAGCAACAAGCCTGACTCCATCATGCTCTTATATCAGTGGTCCATTTGTCTCAATCCTTGACGTCTGTCGCTGACGAAAATAGGTAGAGATAGAATCCCGGTGGACCCGCTAATGAATGCGATCGCATTCAAGGGTCCCTCCACATTGCGTACTTTGTCTGGGGAAGGTCCGCTCCCACGCATCCAACGGGTCGTTCCTTCTTCATTTTCCAAACAACAAGAAACAGCGTCATTCTTATTCACCTACCAGTCAACTTACACTTATACAGTTACCTTTCTGGGACGCATATCGGTCTTTAGAATATCCGGTAAGATGAAGTTGATAGCTTTTGTTGATTTTTACCAGACAATTACGTCGGGCCATGACAACCTACCAATAATGTTCAACCGGTGGGCGCCTTGCAGAATGCCTTCCTGAGAGCCTCGTCTGATGATGGTCAGAATTCCGCCTCGCCATAGATACCCTCTCGCCTTCGTTTCATGCTGTAACAGAACCAGGACTTGACAAAGTCATCTCAAACATGCGGCTACTCAACGTACATACTTTCGGACTCGAGAGCTTTGACGGTGACGAATCCAACATCCCGCTCTATGCTATCTTGTCACATACATGGGGTGATGACGAGATTACTTTCCAAGATATAACGCAAGAACCACTCGACAGCCTCAGACGTTACGACGCTTTCTACAAGGTCCGGGAATTTTGCGCACAGGCTCGAAAGGACGGCTATGATTATGTTTGGATCGACACCTGCTGTATTGACAAAAGCAGTAGCGCAGAGCTATCTGAGGCCATAAACTCGATGTTCAAGTGGTATCAACAAGCTTCTCTATGTTACGTCTTCTTAAGCGATTTTGACACCACCTTGCAATACGATTTCGCCGAAACATCTACGGGGAGGGTCGTTCGTCTCGAATCCTCGGATACATCCTTCTCCTCCAGTCGCTGGTTCACTAGAGGATGGACATTACAGGAGCTCATAGCCCCGCGCTATGTCAGCTTTTTCGACAAAAGTTGGATCAACTTTGGCTCTATGGATGATGAGCTTCTTGATCGCGTTTGTCAAAGAACGGGTATCTGGCCTCAATTATTTGACGAACCTCGATGTTCCTGTCTCAAATACTATCACTGCCCTCCGGTTCGCCATGGTATTTGTCAGCAATGTTTGAGAAAGGATACACTTCCCCAAACTCTTGAGTCGTTTGCAGTTTCTGTCAAGATGAGCTGGGCATCATCTCGTACTACAACCCGCAAGGAGGATTCTGCTTACTGTCTTCTTGGTCTATTTAACTTGCATATGCCCATGCTTTATGGAGAAGGGGAAAAGGCTTTCTCGCGACTCCAAAAAGCCATAGTCCGACAGTCAAAAGATCAGTCTATTCTACTCTGGCGTGGTGGAGTAGGCCTCTCGCCACCCGACCGTATTCCCGGATGTCTAGCACTTTCACCTTCTGTGTTCGAAGAACCTATTAACGTTGTTGGGCGTCGCATCTTCAAGAGTATGGATAGAATATTTCAAGTCGAATTTACGGGCTCCAGTGCTCCCATAGAGCTGACCGATACTGCAATACAAATGAGTATGTGGATCTGCCCCTGTACAGTGAGCACTTACAATCCGACTACGTCTATATGGTCTGACCGGAAGCTCTGTTTGGGAATACTGGATCTTGCCTACGATGATGACTACCTCGTGCGACCCGCACTTCTGCTTGAGCACCTAGGCGCTTTTAATTTGTATCGTCGTGTATACCATAGCTTTGTTGTTCCTGTTGATCCCCGGCAGGTTTACATCAGTGAAGAATCAGTCGAACCACTTCATTCAGGAGCATCCACAACCCAAAGAGATGTGGATATTCTGTCAAATACTCCTGCGATCAAGGTCAGCCGGCATCTCAATCAAGCTACCCAGAAGAATGTCAAGATTCTGCGCCATGAGAGCCCCGACATCTTAGTGGGCATGGACCCTTTGTACGACCAGGGTCCAAAGACGGCGCCAGTGTATCTTCTTGCCAACACGACGAAGGTGAGATATATATCCAACAATAAGCCTGCCTTCGACTACACCATGGGCTGTAGCGGCAGTCATCCTCCTATAAGTAGATACGACACTCGTATGGTCCGAATCCCTTCTCCGTGGGTATTTGAGAAGTGTCAACATTCTGGAGTCGATCGACACTTTGGAGGAATCCATTTCGTCAGTTTTTCGATAGATAACCAATCTACCGGAAACTGTCATCAGAATACCGGGATCCCACGTGGCCATGTGGCAATAATATGGGGCATGCATCGCTACTCAAGCTTCGAACCTTGGCGCCCTTGGTGTCGGGTTTTCAACATGTTTGCTTTCATCAAGTACGCTAGCACGTCGACGAACGACTTGAAATCGTTTGAGCTGTGCCATGAAGGTCGTGGGCTTAACCCCTCCGGAGTCCAAGACCGGTTGGAGGATCAGCGGCGCCGGTTGTGCCTGGCAAATTATCAGCACCTGTGCATCCCGCAAGAATCTGAACACAAAGCTTTGTTCCCAAGCTCTTGTGAAAATGTTTGGGCGGAAGACCAAATGAATGATATTGCGAATGATCCAGTGACGGATACTCACTTGGCAGTTAGGTTAGTGGTGACTGAAGGATTAGGTCGAAGGTTATATGAGGTTCAGTTTGACATTGACCAGACGGCGAGAACACTGAAGTCAAAAATTTGACGATCAGTGAAGCGAGCTTGTCGCAGGAAGGGCTGCTATATAAGTGACTCTCGTGGACTCCGACAATAGCCCTTTGTAATGGAATATTCCTGCTTTCAAGCTCGCCATGGGATCATAAGAAGTTCACATACAGAAGTTCTGCGATGCATGCCCAAAGCACTTGCTTCTGGCTTACAAGGAGGATCTCCCCGTTGCTGCGATAAACGGTTCATAGTAGAGCTTCCACATATTGGAACAGGGGTTCATTACATTATTGAGTTGGTTGCGGTCAAGCTCTCTCAAGCGACGTGACTCATTTTGACACGCATCTCGGAACTAAAGTAGCTTTGCAAGTGCTCATTGCGAGCCCGATTGGTCAAGGATCGAGTATCCTTACACTTGCCTGCATCGCTATACGTCAATAAAGTCTCATCGACCTACGGAAATGCTCCCTCTCGTACCAGACCGGGGAGATGCGGCTCAAGGAGTGTTCATCTCCCGTTCATCTTGAAACCCACATTTCTACGAATAATTGTACAGGATGTGAGGGTTTTGGAAATACGACCCCAGATCATCATATGGCAGTAGAGAAACTTGAATCTCATTGGTGACCTTTTCACGACACTTAGACCCGAGCATCCCAAACTCAGGCTAGTACACCTTTAAATTCTAAAGGTGTGAACCAACCTCAAATCGCGTCATACGAAGTCAATGTCTCAAAGGCTGAAACATAACTCGATTCATCCTCCAAAATCGCCTCGGACAAAGTCATTGACTCACCAAGCCATAGGGTTAAAACCACAGGGAACTACAAGCATATTACCGCCCGTTCACCAAGGCCCTTGTTAACGGCATCAAATAGAAGCTGCATTCAACTGCAGAGTCATCCAATGTCTAGCCTGTTCAGAGTCATTCTCATGCCTTGCCATAGCGACGTGGCAATGATTGGTGTATGGTTGACGAATGACAATGCTGAGAAGCTGTATTACAGGGGTTTGTCCTGCACCACCCATGCATTCGCTTGTTTAGTAAGGTTCACTAAGGGCTTTCTTATCTTGAGGACAGAATAACAGCTACAGTTTCCCACCTGATGAACCGCATATAATATGCGAAGAATAATGTTCATCTGCAGTTCGACAGGGGAAAGATCGACCGGGCTGAGAATGCCCCGCTAGCAAAACATTCAATCACAAACCGTTGCTAAGAATATCCTTTCTCCTCCACTGCCTCGGTCGGGTCATGTGTGAGACTATTCATGATTCTCGCCATCTTTCTCTCTATTCTTTTGTTTATTGTTTTTATCCTCTCTGTAGAGCTTGTACACACACACCATCACCTCTAGTTAATACTTGTACTTTGTGTGACTGCAGCGTCGTTCCCGCCTGCGATGTAAACATTCTTACTACCCTCGCCGTCCACCTCGAATTTCATCATGGCTTGGTGGTTTCCTTCATCGTCCTCATCTTCTTCTTCTTCCAAGAAAAAAAGATCAAAGAAGTCGAGTTCAAAGACAAAAACATCAAAACCTTCAACAACAAAACCCACTATACCTAAACCTTCATTTACGGACCCGCCAAACGTATATCGTCCAGCTCTTCCTGCTCCCAGTTCAAATCAATCTGGTGCTCGTCCTGCTCTCCCAAAGCCAAGACCGTCGCAACAATACGCTGTCCAACCACCCACATATCCATACAGCAATCAACATGCGGCACAATCGCAGCCTCAATTTCAACCAGCAGGTTATCTCGCTGCGCCGCCAAATTGGAATGGGTATCAGCAACCGGTGGTGGTGAACCATCACTACCACATCTCCCACCAACCATCGCAAAACCTCGCGCCTGTGAATCCTCCACAGTACCACACCATCAACCACCACTCTCAAGCTCTTGCGCCGCCGCAGCATCATCTCTCGTCGATGCACTCGCAGCCAAACTTCTCCTCGTCGTTGAATCGCTTCACGGGGTCTATGGTCAATCTCGCCAAGGAAGCAGCGCCGCAACTCTACGACGATGGCTTGTCCGCTTGGCACGGCTGTACGCAGATCGCGCAGTCGTCAAATGCGCTGTATGACCGGTTCAATGATATCATGACGTTGATTGATCATGAGAAGCTCTGTGGCAATGAGAACAAGCTCTTCAATTGCGCTCCTGTTTCGGATCAACATACTGACGAGAAGGGCCTGAACAAGAAGAAGCACAAGGACAAACCGACTTGCAATGTCGCTGCGTCAGTCGTGTCTGGCAATTACTTCTCTAAAGTCGAGCAATACTCAAACTCCAAGCTTCCCATGGACCTTCATCCGCTCTCTTTGTACGTACCATGTCATCGTCGCATCTTCTAAGTATTATCTAACATGTCCAGACATATGCCTACATGGCCTCTCCTATGTCTTGCAGCACAATACTCCCAGCGCGTTTACGAAAAGCCCTCCGGCTCAGAACGAGACGCCCACGTCTCATCCGACTGGCTCGCAGGCCCTAGGCAAACCTGCATCAAGTCTGTATCCGTTGACAACCGTGGCACCATCGTCTTTGCTATCCGCGGCACAGCGAGCTTCATGGACTGGGCTGTCAATCTCAAGTCAGTACCCGTCAGCCCTATCAACTTCCTCGACGACCCGGGCAACTTGTGCCACGCGGGCTTCCTATCCGTTGCCAAGAAGATGATCAAGCCTGTTGCTGCGCGGCTGAGACAGCTTCTACAAGAGGACCCAGCGAGATCTGCGTATAGTCTCTTGATCACAGGACATTCAGCTGGTGGTGCTATTGCTTCGCTGCTATACTCGCACATGGTCGCCCAAACAAGTGAAGCGAAATCTGAACTCAATGTTCTTACAGAACACTTTAAGAGAATCCACTGCATATCGTTCGGCGCACCACCAGTATCTCTCCTCCCACTCTCCAAACCCGACGCTCCATCTCTTAGAAAGAGTGTCTTCCTCAGCTTCGTCAATGAAGGTGACCCCGTCGTCCGTGCCGACAAAGCTTACGTTAAAAGCCTCCTCGACCTGCTCTCCTCACCACCACCCTCGTCATCACACCACAAGGATACCAAATCCAAGCAGCGATCGCGCTCTTCATCACGAACCAAGAAGCCAAAATGGAAAGTCCCCGCCTGCACGCTCAGCAACGCCGGCCGCATCGTCGTGCTGCGCTCGGGAAATCCTCACGCCAAGCCCAAGGACCGCAAGACTGTCAGAGAGCGACTCGAAGAGGGTGTTGTGGCCGTCACGTGTAATGAAGAGCAGTTGAGAGAAGTTATTTGGGGAGATCCCGTTTGTCATCTAATGAATTTGTACGCTGAGAGGATCCAAACGCTTGCCATTCGGTCTGTGACCGCCAAGCACTAGAGACGTCGTGGATGAGAGATTGAAAGATTGGTTTACGAAGTAATGATGGATTTTGTTTTGACTTTGGCGTTTTGATTATAGTACTTGACGACTGAAAAACGAGATACCAGACAGAATACCCATAAGCGTTAGTTACATGAATACATCACAGCTCTTAAAAATGTAAAGGTGTCGAAGGGATATTGGAGACGTTCACCTCAGACATTGGGTTTATTTAAGCAAGATGAAAGATTGGTCTGGAAGGGTATAAATCAAGTCACTTCTTTGTTGTTCAGCACACGGTAAGTAAATTTTTTTAATATTGTAAAGATCAAAACCATTGAGTTGGATTTTATTCCTAGTGTCTATAGCAATTCCATTGAAACACCTTTTCCTCCTTATAGCCATATAAGGGTCTTTTCACTTGGCATAGATCACATCAAATACCAAAAGACTCCGGTTTCGCTGTTGGTGGGCATAACATAAACGTTAAAGAATCCCATCCTTCTTCCATGCCTTAACTCCTCAAGTAGCAATGATACAAAAACGCCATAGCGCCCGCCATGCGACCGATAGTGATTCGATCCCCTGGGGATTAAAACAGTACGCATTCGAGACAAAGTTCAGAACAGGAAGCACCTATAAGATAGGGCAACTGTTTTCAACGCAAAAGAATCATAACAATAATAAAAGATGTAAGTGATAATAATAAAAAAGGCTTCAAGGTCGGTACCAGCCCGTAGCTCAATCAATCATTTCCAGGCGCATGTCGTATGCGTCATTACCGCGGTAATGTATTGAAATCAATTCCGTCGGGCATTGATCCCATTGCTGACAGGGGAGTCTGGCTTTGCATGTGGAAGCTACTTTGGCGCGATGGTTGTCGTACACCACTATATAGCGAACCTATGCCCTGATTCATTGACGGGGCATTAATGCTCTGATTGGGCATCCCCTGCATTTGAGGTTGATTGTTGAGCTGCTGTTGCTGCTGCATGTTCATGCCATTTGGCGGGGCTGGACCCAGAGGACTCATGACCATATCAGGCATGTTGAAGCTACCCATGTTGGGATTGTAGTCCATGCCTGGGGACATGACAGTACCGGGGGAGCTGACAAAGTTCTGAGGCATTTCATTGCCTAGTTGAGAGCCTGGTGGTGAACCGTTTGAGTGATGGGAGTGATGAGAGTGAGGGAGCGAATCAGGGCTGTTGCCACTCATATCCTCATATTTGGGCTCATACTGCTCCATGGGTAGGCCTGAGTTGTAGTCCCCCATAGGCATCTGTGCCATACCAGCATTGCCGAAGCCGTCAAAGATGTCGGCAGGCATTCTGTTGTAATCGACGTTCTCTGGGGCGTTCAACAAGCACGGATCGACAATGCGGGGGAGAAATTCGTGAACCTTGCTCAACAAGAGAGGCACGAACTGGTACTGGTCATTGTGAATGGCCATACAGATGCGCAGAAGCGTCTGCAGGTATTGGTCGGGCCCGGCGGTTCCTGGGTTACGAGATGGGGGTGCATTGGCCAAGTAGGCGATCAAGTCCGAAGTGACTTGAAGCAGTTTGGGAATCTGTGTTATCGTTAGAATAAAAGCTAGACACGTAATATTTTAAGCACGTACCAAGCCATTGCTCACCAACGCTCCAGAATTATGAGGGAAACCAGAAAGAAGCTGAGACATCCTGTACGCGATAGACTCTTGCGAATCTCCGCTGACCTGCCATGCCACATTTTTAAGCCAGTTTTGAACGGCTTGGTAAGAGGCGTTAGGAGGGTATGTTGAATGCTGCATCTTCATGAGCGACGAGTTCAAAGAGGTAATAGACTGAGCATCGAGACGGCAGCAACCCTGTCTCCAAGCACTGAGGAAAGCATCATCAATGTTTTGGAAGACTCCACACAGGTTGAAGAAATTGTTTTGGATAGTAGGGTTGAAGTTGTCGGCGGGATCATCAGTAAAATTACCCGTATGGAGAGTTGGCTGCAGGGTTAGGGGGTAGCCGCGGTGAAGGGAATACGCTCGCTCAGCGTTGAAAAAGAGCCAGAAAAGGCGGCGTCTTCGGATGGAGTCCATATCTTGCGGGTAGCTATCCTCGTTGTTCATGCCTGACATCTGGATCATGGTTGTGGCATCTCGAAGATAATACCAGGCGGTGGCGTGAGATTCTTGGGCGTAGTTGATGGCGTAGATGAAGTAGTTGGTGGCCAAGACATTGAGGTTAGGGTTTGCCCAGTAGTCGGTACCCTTACGAACGCGTAAACACTCCTCGAGCAGTATCTGGCTGGCTGCGATATTGGCACCAGCTTCCATCTGGAGGTTGTAATCAGCTGTCGGAAAGCCCATGCCCGGCTGAAGCATCATGAAGGCGGACAGGGCGGTAAATAGGCAGTACGATTCGGGGTTCCTCTCAAGGCACATCATCTGGCTTTCGATAGTAGATCGGTCGAGGATGGGCAGTTTTGTGTAGAGGTTATCGAAGAAAAAGTTGACGCAACTCTTTGCGAATTCGGCCGTGAGCAGACCAGGTGTCGGATTATGGTGGGTGATGGGTTCAGGTTGATGGCCATTCATTCTGGCTTGAACCTTGACTGGTAGACTAGTCAAGCGTTGGTTCTCTCGGAGTTCACTGATGACCTTGGCACGCGATCCCTTGGGGCCCTTCTTCTGAGGGATAGCATTGTATGTGCACTGAATGTTGGCGGTACCACAGTTTCGGCATGGACTGTTGGAATCACACTTGACCTTGCGACGATGGCATCCATCGCAGGCCCTCTTTTGAATAGTACCCATGACGAAGGTTAAATTGATAACGTTTGGGACGGATCGTCGGAGCAGGCGATGGAAGCGGTGCTAGAGAAGCACGATAAGCTCCCAGGTCGATAAAGGTCACAGTGTCGGCAGAGCGTTATATATGCTCGGCTGGCAATGTGATAAGCTTAGGATGATGGAATCGCGGGGAGGAAGCAAGCCAGCGAGCCAAAGTCTGGGGATTTTGCGGGGGTGACGGTGATAAGAAATGTCGTTTTCGAAGATATTCGGGGCGACTTAGAATTCAGGCGGGGAGAATGGGAGATTGGTGAAGGAGACGAGACGAGCGTGCATGCGTTATTCGGCCCTTTCGCAATGGATCATAATGCGGGGGGTCATTCGGGGGTGGTCAACCAGGAGTTTAAAAGAGGCGCAGATAATTCGATATTGGGAAGGTCGAATATTTAGTCGAACACGCGAAGACTAGATGGAAATCGTGGTGTTTTGAGTTCCTGTCGTCGTGTTGAACAGGGGAGAGTGAGTGTGTGGATGAAGAGAAGAGGGAAGGGAAGGGAAGACAAGAAGAATAGGAATAGAATGAGGTGAGAAGCGGGTGGTTTAGGTGGGTTTGCAGGAGAAGGAGATTTCGAGGAAACGACCGGGGGTGGACGCTTGTTCAAGTGGGACCTCGACTTCCTTCGAGTGAGAGTACCGTAGGGGAGTCTGTACAGTACAGTACAGTACCAACCAGTCAATAGGCGAGTTCAGAGGATTGTCCAGGGGTGTGACAAGAGAGATGGGGTTAGAAAGTACCTTGACACGTAAATCTTGGGCTGGAGAAACTTGGAGGTCCAGTTTTTACTCGTACCACCCGCTTCTCAAGAGCCAAGGCACACGCAGCCAACCGCACAGGCGAACGGGCGAGTGATCTAAAAGAGGAAAGGCGTAAGAGAGAAATTAGCAGCCACCACAGTGTTTAGAACCTGTGGACGGACCAACAACCTAGGGGAAAGAGAGAGAGAGAGGTTGGGTTGGCCGACACTACAGATTTTTATATTGTATCGTTCTTGTTTATTACCACTTGCATAGGCGACATGTTGTATTTCTCACAAACGGGATGATGAAATTGATGGTAGATTCTATCGTCAGCGTTACGGACAAGCGAAGGCAACGATACGTAAAAAGGCATCATTTGTTCGCGGGTGGTGGCGCTCAACAGTGCTAAGCCTCTCTGAAGTGTCGTTAGCTACTAAGGTCTGGCAGGTCAAGTTGGTTCATTTCACAAAAAACAAAAAAGTTACCTTACACTGTGCCACGTCGACCCGACCTCCGCTTTGACCAGTCTAATCCCACAGCTGTCACAGTTTAGACAGTGCAAATCAACTTGATTCCCAGGCAGGAGGCGGGCTCTTTCCCTACTACAGTTTAGAACCAACAGCACATCCATCTCGTCCAGCTCGTTTCGCTGACACCAGACCGAGGTTATGAGGCCTAACAGTAACCACTCTGCATCGACGATCGAGTACATGTTTCTGCACCACAAATTCACGCAAATCACAAGTCTTTACAGCTTCGTCGGTCCGACACAACGTTATTGAATGTCATCCATCCATATTCATTCTTCTTCCTTTACGTTATTCGGCGTGCTCCACGCTTCTATACTGTAGATGTCTTCCCATTCCAGAACATCATTGACTTTCTACCATTGGCCATTTTCACGATTTCAATCAGTTGTCTCGCTTCAGATCTTGCTGAGATCATGCGACTGACGATCCGGGTGTTTGTTCTGTTTGCCATCCATCGGCTCCGGTACCGTAACGGGCACTTCGGGTCTCTCAAACTCCAGACCGGATGGACGCGACCTGCCTTTTGCAGCTTTTATCAGTATGACAATATCATCAGTGATTAACCTCGACCATCTCATTGATTCTGCCTTGTCATTATTGTCATCGCCAATTGTCACTGTTTCGGGCATAAGAGCCGTTGTTTTGAACCGTCCATTCCCGTCTTAGTTCCAGGTTCCCGCGATTTGCTACCGAAAAAAGACAGTCTCCGAACCAACTTTTCTGCTCGCCTTGCTTCAAACTACAGTACAGAATTCCGCATCGTCGGAATCCCCAACCCCAATGTCTCACTAAAAACTCATGGCCCTGTCTGTCCCCTGCGTCTCTCCATGTCCCGCTAGACGAGCATCAAGACTGTTCATCTCCACAATTCAACTTCCAAGGACCTGAGGGAGAGAGCCACTTTGAGCCTCATGTAACGGTAACCAGGTTGACATCTCGTATGAGCTTTGCAGGTTTGATCCGTCGTTATGTATTGGTTATCGATGTCGACTTCGCTGTGCTTGAATGTGAACATGTCCATGTCAAGTAACATCCCACTTCTTGGTAGTAAGTAACAATCCAAGCCGGGTCCTCCCGTCCGTCCTATCCTCAAGCATTGCAACTTGCAAGGTCAAGTTAACTCCAGAAGGAATGTAACATGGCACCACTGGCAGCTTTTAATCGATCGACAAGCTTCTCGCCATTCAACAAAAGAGGATTTTATTCCCGCCAATGCTACTCTGTGCTTATACTTTATACCACTTCTTACATCTCAATCAATCATCGTATCAGTCCCGCTTAACCTCAAACATAATCTCCATCAGACTCTGATTCCCATCATGTCAGCCTCTTCCATTCCCCTCAATTGTTGTACTTGGGACGGACAGGCGGTAGAGAAAATCGTCGGTGGTCCCTCTCATACGGTTGGCTCTCCAGCATATACTCCTGACTCGCAATTCGCTTCCTGTTCATCGCACCATTGATCACACGACTAGGATGGAACCAGTTGAGCGACAAGACCGCTAAAGTCATAAGAAGTGCATCAAAGATGTAGATCCAGAATTCTTGAGACTGGAGCACGCTGTCTTTGCCCATAACGTACTCGGCAACACGGAAGACTGATCGCACGAGGATGCAGAGACTAGCCGCGTACAGGACAAAGAGGAGCTTCTTCCAAGGAGTCGCCATCTCTTGCGACTTTTGCGTGGGGTTCCGGTTGATGCGGAGGTGGAAGATGAGGGTGACAACCATAAAGAATCCGAAAAAAACGATCTGAATGCCTAGACCGCCAACGATGATGTTTTCTCCTCGCTTAACACTGTCTTTAGTCTTGGCCGTCGCCAACATCCCACCACCTATCAGGGTCAGTAGGAGAATGTAAGTGTACTGCGGGCTAACATACCGCCACTCTGAGCAAGGAAAGACAAAACATCGCCAGTGACAAAGAACTTGGTCAAAAGTTTCGGTTTGATGACGGAGAGGTGATCTGCGTCCAGGATTCGAATAAGGCGACCGAGGACCATGTAAATAGATGCAGCAAGCAGCGCTGGTCCAAGCAGGAGCAGAATAGACTGGATGATATACGGGTTCTTGGTGAAATCAGGTGCTTGTTTAGCTGAGAGGGCACGGCCGACGTATCCAACACTTTCAACTTTAAGATGTCAGTAAGTAAGTGGCATCAAGGGCTTTTAGGGACTTACAGAGACAACCAATCAAGAACGGAATAAAGTACCATGTTCGAGCGCGCGCAAGTTGATATGCGTGCAGTAGTGAAGAGATGCCAAACATAACGATAAATATGACAGCTGCCACCATACTCGGGTTGTAGTTGTAGAAGACATAGGCCTCTGATGCATCTGAGCCTGCCATGGTGAATTGTCGTTGGGTCCGATTTATTGAGGCTCTTAATTGTGCTAGTAGAGCCAAATCTTGGTGTTTTACCGTCGGTACAATGTATAGGTCAAGAAGCTGTTGAATTGAATGATACAATCTATGTTCAATTCCGGTTTCCTCTAGAATATATACCCATCTTTACGTTTAAATCCCTTCTCCTCGTCGGCCTTTCTTCCTTCGCAAATGTCTGTCACCATGTTCTATACACGGATATAGCTATACGTGTATAATCTAGATCCTTTACATAGTGCATATCGGGAATTTGTGGGGTCTCGTATACGCGTATAAGCAGATCATCCATCAAAACGCTGACAACAACGGATGAGCCATGGACTCAGCCTTATGGCCTACGCAAGATTGGCGCGTACGATTGACAGATAAAGACTCAGTCAGAACGTGGGCGTTGACAGCGGTCGTTATATCGTTCTCGGAGTCATCGAGTGGGTGGCTACGTGGGTGATGATGCGACGGCTCGGCCCTTTAGCTGGTAAAGAAAAGTAACAAGTGTATGGATAGTTTTGACGATGATGACGGAAACATATCGTGACGCGGGTGAATAACGGCGAGTATCCTGATAGCTTGAGGGTAGGATGTCAAGTAATTGTTATGGAAATTTCCACGATGGGTGTCAATAGCTTACCTCAGCAAACTGATATGGGTCTACATCTTCAATCCAGTATTAAAGTAACTATCTAACACAAACTTCCTTACTTGGCAATTCAAAAAAGAATTCTGCCGATGGGCTATGTCGAAACACTAACACAACGGATTGAGATTCAAGGGTTGTTGGAAGTTCAGATATGGTTGACTTCCAGATCCTACTGAACAAGCATCTTCTGTTACGGTTTAACAGTCGAGCCATCTCCCAAATACACTAAGGTTTTCCTGACGATACACTCAACAAACCAACAGCACAGCCTCTTAGTGCATCTACGTTGAAAGTCTTCTTAATTAATAGCTCATCTACTCGTAACACTACGCTTGCGTTGGCTCATACAGAACACAATTGCGACTAATTACCTGAACAGCCAATGATTTTCGCTAAAGTACGTATACGTATCTGATACGGAAGCAGTTGTCATCTCGCTTGAAACAAAACCATCCGTGCGTTCGCGCGCGGTTGTGTCACGTATCAATCTTAGTTATCCGGGGTAACCAGGCTAGACTACGCGTTGCTGCGCACACGACCACCTACTGTAAGTTACATGTAAGCTTCTTTCAGCTTCTGCTGTTGAGAAAGAGGGGATGTCAATGTGATGCCCATTTAACAAGAAGTCAAACACTAAGATGGAAGTTGCCGCTCTGTTCCCCGCATGAGGAAGAAATAGTTGGATCAATAAATGCCTTTCATGTCATGGGGCTTGATATGATCGAGAGGCGCTCATCGTCAATCGATCCAACAGGTTGATAGTGCAAATAGACTCAGTCACGACAGCGAGGCTACGCAGTGTTCGCTTAAAGAGTTTGAGTATGTTTAACCGACCCCTTTGTGGCACGTTGTTGCTGTAATTAATTACCTACATTTGAAAAAGTCAATGGCTGAACAAGCTTCACCGCAGTAACATCAGATCATCCAAGCTTTGTCTGTGTGCATTGTAATATGTTGCAAGGGGCAGCAAGTGATGGGTGGTTTTGGGGGCTAATTGTCCAACTTTGGCTGGCGAGGAGACGTAGATGAATGCCGTGTGTCGGGAGATGAAAGACGTGAAGACATCCAGCAGTTGAGTGAGGTTCCTTCGCCAAGCATCACGATACTACCTGGACTGCTGGCAATTGAGTTCTATTATTCCCAGGCGTGTTCCCGTCTTTTCACGATACGGCTGCAAACACCGAAAGATGCCGATGTTGTTGCCCGGACGGTGTGCTCCTCCCACAACCCGGTAAGATGCTTCACAGTGTGAGTTATGAACCAATGAATCCCTCAGTCAAAGGTCTTGCATGCACTGTATACTTTGAACAGATTCGTTGGCCTCATCGTGCAGTAGTTGCCGGACAGGCCGTGGGCTAGCGTCTTTCTCGAAGGAACTTGGAACACTCGTCGTGTGCTTTTCAGTGGGTTTCGCTGTGGCTTTGCATGAATCACGCGCTTTGCTAAATGCGTCTTTTGTAGATCAGGGTGCCCCTTGCTTTTCTTTGATCTTTTCTCTGATGATATTTCAGCTTTGGATAACAACAGATCGTAGATTGATTGCTGTAATCTTATTTCAACGCATCTACCACCACCCCAAACCCCACGAGTAAAAAAGCACTTGGCTGAACCTGGAGAAACACAGTTCAGTTTGCGGGCTAAACCCCAGACTAGACCTAAACAAGATGAGTCTCTTCACGGTCGGTCCGAAAGGGCCCCAGCTCAGCTCAGCTTTTAGGTAGGATGGTGAGGTGCAAGGCTGAGAATTGGCTTTACCCTTGAGGCATTGTGATTGGTTGTGTTGCTAGTTGAGTGAAGGCGGTGACTGGTGACGCAGCAACCATATGTAGTACAACAGAGCACAGCCATGGTTGTGATACGTTGGCATCATGTTGATGCTTCAGAGTCTCCAAGGTGAGATCATATCATTCTCAGAGTCCTGAAGTACTGTAACCTAGGATTCGAGTGAACCCTGAGGACAGTGACAAGCTGTCATGTGTCAATGATCCACTGAAATGCAACGTCGCATACACGAAGCATGATTGTCAGATCACTTCAGGTTCTCAATCACGAGCTCGAATCTTAGTCAGCCAATGAAGCTAACTACCCTAGACAATCTCCTGATATTATCCACCATCAAGAATATACTTGGTGTTTTGTTCACAACAGACTTTGTGAGCCTATAAGGGAGTCAATATCATGAATCTTTTTAATTCCTCATAATATCAGATGTGTTGATATCATCGTCACTACATGTTTACGCGTGCATGTCAGAGCTATCGATATAATCTGATCCATGAAGTGCTTGACCATTGTATGCCGAAGCCGTCGTCGTAGATCAGTGGATTCCATACTCCAACCCCGAGAACCCGAGACTCGCTATTGTCTGTTTCTCCATATCGGTCAACCTAAACTCGTCATGACATGACAATCTTATTTTTAACTAACGCACAGGCACTACCGGACCTCGCCAAGCAGTGCAATTTTTTTCCTTCCCCAAGAATTAAAGGACGACGCGTTGGACACAAGCTCTTGGATCAAGTGGAGTTTTCTCTAGAGTAAGATGGAAAGACAGCTAATAGCACCTGGCGCTCTGAAGAATGCTCCGGTTAGGAAAATGAAATATACAGGCCACGAATCCTCCTTCACATGCCAAGAGGCAGTCTGGAGCCCATAGCTTAGAGCATTGGAGTTACCTTGTTTCTGCATTCTTCCGAGAGGACCATCTACAGAGTATATCTTCCAGCAATTACCATTTTCAGACAACATACCAAGGGTTAACCACTTACCGATGGGCGGCTCGGGGATCGACATCAACGGCCCCACAGGTGCCCGACCAGCCTCCGAGATTCCTGACAACTTCCTGTGGCGCCGGTCATTACCGAGAGCTGTCAGAAACTGGTCATGATCTCATGAAGCACCATTAAAGAGAGCCTGATATCAACGTTGCTGCCTACTGGAGCTTGGTTTGTGGTTATGAATCTCAGAGCAGCCATCCGTGTTAGATACTGGTGAGCTGGATACGCGTGACTTTCCTGTTGATGCAAGGGTTTGAGCAGAAGACGAATATGAAATGAAGAACCTCGTCCTCGTAGCGGATGTGCTTTTGATTAGTTGGCCAACCTCTTAGCAGAGACGAAGTAATAGGTGTTAATGCTTATGAAGCAACCTGAAACCCTGGACCACGAGGCCAGACCTGGCACCCGGTGTTGCTACTCGGTGCTGGAAGCTTTCGAAGCACCATAGGCTTGGTTTGTTCATGATCTAGCCACAGAGCAATTGAACTGTTACTGCCTAATAAAAATAGAAGAAGGAGAAAAATGGATTATACTAGCCCAACTGCTGAGTTGAAATGCGCATGTGAAACTATAAATGGGCACAGATGGCCAGACAAACAGGGATGCGATTTGAGTTGTGCTCTATATTATACGTAAGATATACGCGTGAATTTCACTAGACACGAGTTTGCGCAGGAGGATGTTATTTCACCGGAAGTGAAAGTTCTACAATACAGCTGGACCATGATCTTGTGCTGGGTTGACGGGATAGTTCAATAGGTGAGCTCTTTGAGAAGCGAACAATGGTATGAGGACTAAGTAGTAGTAATACCAAATACCAGTATCTGGGATATAATATGCGTGTTTCTGGAAAGGTTAAAGTTAGGCAAGTACCTGCTATGCTGTCCCTCACAGGAGCTGTTTCTGACATACCTTCTGACGAGATTACTACTTTCATGGCACTCACCTGTACGAACACAAAAACTGAGACGGTCGTTCCAATTTTCCTTCCGAACCATTTGTCTCTAGTGATCACAGAAGTTACTGTGACATTGGGAATGATTCGAGTCTTGCTACCACAAAATGTACGGATGGGCTGCTGGGAATTTCTTTTGAGCTAGGTGGGTGAGACATCATGGGGTAATAGGTAGAGCACAGGGCGGTAGTAGATTAACTTGATAGGAACGAGGTCTCTATAGAATTGCTACGGAAGGAATTAATTCAGATTAGATGCAGCATGCTTGTGCAGTCACAGTAACTGACCGTCTTGCAAAGACTACGTCAAGTTCAATTCCCCATTCAATATGGTATACTCAATAACAGTGGCGCTAGACTAATGGATCTCCGTCTTTTACCGTTGAATTGTCTCAATTAAAGTATGAGATGACAGGTCAGACATGGGCTCCGGCAACTGTTTCGGACGGGAATCTTAGATTTCGGAGGTCTTCCCGGCGGGTGCGAGTAACCCTTTCTGCAACATGGATCAAAGAAGCCTTCATTTAACGGCTTTGAAGAGGCGAAGACGCGGACTGCGACAGAGGTCAACAAAATGGCGAATCATATGAGTAGGATAGGTATGCAACAAGTGGACATCTGAAAGTTGCCATAGAATTGGGCCATGTATTGGGCCATGTTAACTAATGTCAGCCAAAGGGTGCGGAATGAACAAGGCTTGCACGAATTGATCTTGTCATTTTACCCATGAATTGATGTTTCGTACATAGTGGTAAGAATGAGCGGGCCGTTTGATAATTCCTACATGTGTGCTGTCGTTTACCCTCACGTGTGGGAATTCAAGCTCCGCCTCCAAACATCGACATATCCCCTCATCCACTAATCACCAAAACCTGTGTCTCCCTTGTCAAATGCCTATTCAAAAGCTTTAATTACAACAGCAAGAGCTCGTACTCCTCTCGTATCCTTTGATCCAGCCGAAGAGCGGTGTGGTCAGACTACCCAATCTTCGGGCAACTTCAACCGACATCAACGTTGCATTCCATAACCTCATTTCACCCAGGAAACATGGAGTACTTCGAGATCAACCTTCAACACTGCCGTCGGTCAACACTTCATCCAAGTAGCAAATGCCGGTTGAAAGGACAGTTAAAACTCATTTGTTTGAACGAGTTGTACAGGAAGTTGCATTGGATGCCGTTACACCTATCCGTGCAACCAGCGGTTTCACCAAGATTTAAAGACAGACACTTTGGTTGGAGTAGACTGAAAGCTCTGCAGAATTGACAGAAAATGCGGTGATATGGTCCCGCGAAACAAAAGAAGAGAACAGACAAACATGCCTCATGCTCAACATGATAAGAGACTCGAACCCTTCAGTCATCCCCGAGCCAGAGGCCGTGAAAAACTGTTGTACAACGGGCTTAATCTCTCTACTTAAGGAGGAAGATCTGTCCTTGTTCAGGGGTTGTTCTTGTTTTATGTCTCTTGATACGAACCGAATAACCGGACACTGATTCACTCTTTAGCTTTACAGTAGGGTTTCTTTCTACTTACACCATGGGCGTGTTCAGCCTCCTTTTTGTCGTTCTGGCCTCGCTGGTTTCTACCGTCGTGGCTCAGATCCCCATTCATCATTCCAAACATCCCGTTCTTTCTGTTGAAGTTCCTCCTCCACCTCATACCTCTCATGTTCCTGAGCCGACGACTGTCTTGACTGTGGACTGTCTCTTCTGCTCTGGCACGGATGACCAAGAAGTACCTTCTGTTACTCATCTGGATCCCAATGTCGTTACGGTTACGGAGCACCTCACAGTCATCACGGATGAGTTTCCTCGTGAGTCCAGCACCATGTATGGAGAGGCTTCCGAGACGATTATTTGCGCGCCGCCGTGTCAGACGCTTGTCACTGTCCCTTGGTAAGGCGTCTGCCTTCCTACGTTGAGTATATACTGACCGTTAACAGGAGGAGCGGCGAGTCTAAGGCTCTCCCCGCCACCCCTTCGCCAATCATGACCTCGTGCATCACGATTTACAATACCCCTACCCCTTCGGTGGAGACATTGACAGTGACTTCGCCGTACCTGTCAAGCTCGACTATTTCGACCTCGATCGAGGTGGCTTCGAGCGAACTTGGTTTCCCTCCTTGGTCTTCAGCTGCGGCAGAGGAGACGACAACAACTTATGTATCCAAGATCACCGATACGGTCGTGTACCCGAGCAAGACGAAGCTGACTCTCCAGTGGTCATTTATCTCTGTAGAGACATCCTCGACCACAGAGGCGTCAACCGAGACAGTGACTGAGCAAGTTCCCCTTACGGAGCCTTGCACAACAGATGCCACGGTGACAATGACCAAGACCGTCACTGAGACATGGCAGTCCAAGACCCCTCAGACAGTCACGTTGCTTAGCACCATATCAACCACTATCGAGACAGTCATCGTGGAGCCGTATTCTACGTCGACAGGAGAGGTTGTGGTCGAGGGCACGCGGACCGAGTTGACTACGATCGAGGCAGTGAGTTCGGGCGCAGATTGTTCCGAGGCGGCAGGCAAGTGCTGTGGTGGATGTTCAGTCACAATCGAGTCCGAGTCTACAGCCATCGAGACGATATCTTCCACGCTTGTGTCGACTCTTACAACGGTCGCAGAGTATGTGTCGTCTGCTGGAGGTTCAGTGGTGCCAGCCCCATCCGAGACGAAGATCCCAGCTAGCGATGGTTCATCTCCCACCACTTCGATGACCCTCACAGAGACAACAACTGTGTCCGGATCGGAGACGGAGACGGAGACGGATGGCGCAACATCTGTTCAGACTGCGGGAGCTGCTCATGTGACGGCGGCGATGGGAATAGGGGCTATTGTTGGTCTAATGGGTTTGTTGGCTTGATGATCGACACTGAGGCGACAGCATTGTTTTAGGATGAGAAAAAGGCTTGAAGAATGATTGTTAATAGGTCAGAGAGTTTTGGCACGTCGACCTGTTTGATGATTGCATAATGGGTGTGTTTTCTTGGATGAAGATCGTGTGTGCGGTGTAATAGTTTGAGGTAGTCTTAGGATAGCAAACACACAGCGAATTAGGTCCATCGATTTTCAATTTCTCTTCTTCCACATGACCCAGGTATTTCAGCCGGGTGTAAGGATACTGCAAGCGCTGATGAATCGGATGTGCCGTGAATCGCTTTCTCCTATCTTGTTGGTTCATGTTGGGCAGTCCCTGTCAGTCTTTACTGCACTGCATGGACAGGTTTGCAACAAAGTATCCATATTGCGAAGTGGACTTTGGAGAGTTGAGAACAGGCGATCATGGTTTGGAATAAGGCGTGGGGCTTGGGTTGGTTGGGTGGTCGTTGCGGTGGATGCTATCAGTGTGATCCCGTCTCTTCTACTAGAGCCAACACATCCCACATCTAACTTGGAGTAGTCCATCACGCAGGTATTTCTCAATCGGGAGTTCTGATCGTGATGTCGGATCATATCTCGTCTTTCCTTACTATGATCTGCTTTCGTGTCACGGACGAATATACCCTCCACCGAGCACCAAAGCCTACCTCGTCCCGATACCATGCGGCCGCGGACGCAGAGCCTTGCTGAAGTATCTCGGAAGTACTCCAGACAAACCCCACACAAACTACAGTGCATCCACAAGCTACATATGGGTGTGGGCATCCGGGGAGCTTTCCTGATGCAAGTGTTTTCGTTCCGGGGGCCTCGAATCGTTTCCGATCACTATTCGAGACGAGTGACCCTAGCTAGTTAGATCACTTTGATGTCAAAGGAAATTAATGACCCATTCTCGAACCCGGAATCTTTTGCCGCAGTGGAGGAATGTGCCAAGGACGTTGGGACCGAGCGTGCTATCAAGACCGGCGCAGGTTTAGAACGCCAACCTCAGAGGCTGACAATCGTACACGCCTATACTAAAGCAGTTAGTCGTTAACACAAGAGTTGAAGAGCTTTCTTTTGACTTCAATTAAGCATAAGCCCGAATGATAGCTCATTGGTGACTACCGAGTTACGAGTGCAAATGCCGTAAACTCCATGCCAGTACACAAGAATCTCAGAAATGGGTACCACTACCCGACTCTGCATCAAAGGATCTTGGTGAATCTTATGCAATTGGTTGGTCCGAACTTTTGGAGAAAAGCTGAGAGCGAACCTGTCAGTTGCAGAGTTGATAGGTTATCACAAATCCGGAAACGGTGTACCGCGCTTGGTCAAGGACTAAGGGGGCAACCCTGGCGGCATTAGAGCCGTACAAACGAGCTTTACGATGCATACTTCTTTTGTTGGTGGGGAGGTAAAAGAAGGCTAGCGCGGATACATCCCAGGTTAGGTGTATACAAGGTTGAGCGCCTCTTGACTGTGTCAATGTTGGGCATCGTTGTCTGACAAGCCGGAACAAAAGCATCTCGCATGATGCCATCTAGGCATGCACTACAGTGCAAGTAGCTATGCAACAAGGCCTACAGAAACGTGTAGTTACACAAACTGCTTAGCCCGAGGTTGCAACGATGTAACTTGATGACATGTCAGGCCAGCTACGATCGTGCAGCTCGACCAAAGCCTGAAGACACGCACTAGCACACTCGGCTCTCAACAGAAGCGGAACTGGAGAGCCCTAGTACGGTGATCATGCACGCCATAGTTACAGACGGGACGAGCGGACTATCCTCCCCCATCACATACTTGACGCTATGACAGGGCCACCCCTGAGCCCGGACGAGGGTACCGGGTTATCATTCACACTCCCGGTCTTGTCCCGCGGCACAGTCACAGAGCCTACCTCAACTGTCAGTGATTCATGAGTTGTTCGCAGAAGTGATGAAGAATACGTGAAGATCAGGCCTCAAAACATGGGCTTCGTGGTTAATCAGGGGTTGTCGACAAGACGTCGCCGAGATTGTTATTGGTCCAAGTATGAAGACAATCGGGTCTTTACGAGGGTGTTATCGAGTACCTGGTGACGTGTAAGTGACATTGTGTGAAGAGGTTGCAGTTTGAAGTTGCGATCGATGAAATATAGGCAATGCAAGGAAGGGAGACGACACTCGACCGGTACCTGCCAAATTGGTACATGCCTTGTCAATGTATACTCACTAAGTGCTAGGGTCCATATATAAGATAGAATGTTACATTGAGTGTGGCATCAACTTGTATACTGATTCTCCAAGTACTAAGTATATTGTATGAAGACTGTATAGAAGAACAGCATCATGAATGAGTAGACACCTACCTTCTATTTACGGTTAAATGACTAAGTCGTACTACCGTACTACGCCTGACTCCAATGGCCTTCTATTATATGCCAAAGTATAAAATGTACAAGATACTTATATTAATATGTATACTTTGCAGTACTTTCTTCGAATTCTCGTATTCTAGCTTAATCTATGTGACACCTTAGCCCTCCCCTCTTGGAAGGAAAGACGATGTGATCAAAGGCAGTGGATCAGCGTCTCGCCTATGCTGTATCTTCTGTGGTTGAACCAGAACAATCCAGGTACCCGCCTCGTGGTTTGTGTTAGTGCTGGCTAGGACCGGACAACAATGTCGTGCAGCCGGAACAGGGACTAAGATCCTTAGTTTGATATCGATCAGCCTTGTATCGGTCAACTACCCTATCCGGTCGCTCTTTCCGTGAGAGCTAGTCTAACCGAGGATCCGTGAAATGGCAGTTCGATGGCAGGTAGCCCTATGACAGTCAGTGCAATTCGAGGATGTTACTAACTTAATATGAGGAACAACTGCCCTTTTTCGTATTGGAGTAGCTTTCATTTGTCTCGAACTGGGAACTTAAAATGTTTGCCAGGACTCGGCTTCGAAAAGGTGCCATCCCAGCCCAGCCCAGCGCATCACCAACCCCCTTTCATGGATGTCGATTTTGAAAAATGAGGCCTTCTGCTCTTCACATCCGCCCCACGACTTGTGCAGCCAACGGTAAATGCTATGCGCGATAACAAGGCCTGTAAACTGGTCTCTGGGTGAAACATGACGATGTCGAGATGTGCACATCGAGACGCAATGTGATGACAACTGGTCGATTGCGCACCTGGGAAGTATCCGGAAGACCACCAACGTCTTTCCGGATCTTCTCCTTGCATCTGTTCAGTGTGTAAAAGAGAGGATCGGGCGTGGGATGTTTTAAAGCGTGGAATATTCGATGCTGTGCGGTGGTTTGAGATGAGGCAAAGTATCAACATAAATAACCCAGTTTGCCTTCTCGAAGATCGAAGTTACACACAAATCAGATATCAAGAACACAATCGAAACCACACTCACTTCTATCTCTTTGCTCATCACATCTTTGACTTTCAGGTCTCATCCAGTTTCCAAGATGGCATCTCTCAGGGGCACTACTCAGGGCTATGCATCCACAATGCAACGGCCTGACGATGACGTTGCTGGTGCAAACGCTGATATTTTTGGAGCTTCATCTGCAAAGCATGTTTCTAATGCTGCCCTCACTGGACCACTGGTCTGGTCTGGTAAAGACTTCCAGGGCGACCAGACCTACACTCTCCGTCTAAGCGACGAGGAGGCTTATGAAGTCGACAACGCTCTTGCTAGTTTCAAAGGTCAGTTCCAATTAACTTTAAACTAATGACATGACTCGAGTGTAAGTTGTTAACCGGATTTGATACATAGCTCTTGGGCTCGATGGTGACGAAGTCTCCACAGACAACTTCCCCCTTCCAAACTTGTCTCGCCGTCTGCGTGCCAGCGCTGAGACTCTTCATCTCGGAAGAGGCTTTGTTGTTATTCGTGGCATCGATGGCTCGAAGTACACTGTTGAAGATAGCGTCACTATCTTCTTGGGCGTGGCTAGCTACATTGGCGACAAGCGTGGTCTTCAGGATCGAAAGGGGAACATGCTTTGTACGTTTTCATAACTTTCGAGTTGTCTTAATACCTTATTTAGAGTGTGGAACTTATCTAACTCTTTAGCTCATGTAACTGACTCGAAGAAGTGGACTGCTCCCACCCACGCGCGTCATGGTATTCATACCAATGGATCTCTGGTACGTCTCGGCAACTCAGAGAAACGAAACGCCACCTGACTTCTCAATCTGTATAGCCCTTCCATACTGATATGGGATGTGATATCTTATCCCTTCAAGTCCGAGACAGCGCCAACAAGGGAGGATACACTTATCTCAGCTCCGCCTGGACTGTCTTCAACGACCTGCTTAACCGAGAGCCTGAAGTCGTCAAGACCCTGCTAACCCCCAACTGGCCAGTTCAACTGTAAGATATACCCTGGCACTCTTCATCACCAAGTAAGACACTACTAACGGAATGTCTCTGGTAGCTCCGGCCGCAAAGCCTCCTTCTATCTCGCGCCTGTCTTGACCTTTCACGATGGCAAACTCCTCATCAGCCTCGACCCGCACCGTCTCGGCCCGCATCCAGAAATGACGAATACGAATATTCCCACTCTCTCAGAAGCCCAGCTCCATGCCCTACAGGCAGTATCGGATGCTGCCTCGCGAGTCGAGCTTCAGCTAAAGCTTGAGACGGGCGATCTCCTTTTTTTCAACAACCTCGCCCTCGTCCACCGCCGAGACGCTTACAAGGACGACGATACTTCGTCACGCCACATGGTAAGACTCTGGCTTCGTAACCAGAACTATGGCTGGGCGATTCCAGACGGTATGCTCCCTCCTTGGGAGGCTGCCTACGGAGAGAACCGTAAGATTAAGACTCGACACTACCCAGTCGTCCCTATGCCAGAGTATCATGTACCGAAATACACCACCAACTCTGCTTGCTTTGTGATGGAAGACTCGGAGTCTTCTGATGAAGATGAATAAGCAAAGCTACGAAAATGCACGATATTTGATTTTGTTTCTCTGAGATTTACAGTCGTTTCCGAGTTACGATGTGGGTTGTTTTGGTTTTCGACGGGCTATCAATCCTCTTATATTCTGTCACTTCCCCAGGTTTGGCCTCTAATAGTTCGACTAACTAATACTAGCTAGTAGTCGTTCTTTGAAACAATACAACTCACAATCGTGCCAATCATCTCTGTTTTCATCCAAAATTCAGATCACGTGCCGCCTCCATAGTTATTTTCTCGAGTCACCCCAGCTGTGAGGGTTTTTGACACTCTGGTCAGACTAGCAAGCTAATTGGACACCTGTAGATTAATGGTAAAATTAGCCAATTAAAACCTCATGACGGGAAAGGGTGACAGAAATCAGGGAGGTCAAGAGACACCCTTAGCAAAGTTCAGTACTGGGTGTAAGTTAAACAATATCTCGTTGCATGACTTCTTTCGTCATCTTCTATTCTACATTCCTAAGTCTGTTTGCATTTCTTAATGGACCCATTCTCAAAACATCGTAAGATGTCATCTTAGCTGCAAGACAGTTATCAACAGAAAGCTCGTAATCTCATACCAGAAGATATTGATCCACAACAACTTCGTATCTTGGGGATGATGATCCACAAAGATGCCCCCGGAAACCTTTCGGTGGTGCCTCAGCTAGATATCAAATATGTCAGTGGAGTTTGAAACGTTGTCCTAATGAGACTTGAGAGCGTCAGTGATTTTGATTAAATGATGTAGTTATTTTATTGTTTTTTTATTACGTTACAGCTAAACTGATCTCGTCTGTCTTAAATTGATGTAACATCCTTGTCCAGTCTCTTAAAAAACGCACATTAGAAGTTGGCGTGAAACCGTTTCCTGTTTCTTTCTGGTTCGGCAGCTGACCAAAATCCCCACGCTTCGATAACTGTACCCCTGTACAATTGCAACTGCCGAGATGCGCCACAATGTTTATCAGATTCAAGACACCATGAATTTATGTCGAGACTGAGTTGTTTGGGAATGGCAATTCCTCCCGTCCGTTGTGATAATAACCCCGAGGCATACACATAGCTACCATTAGATTTCAACCCATTTTCCCCCGGCATATCGCAAGATGATAATGCCTGACTATAGCCGTAGATAATTATGTCTCAGGTCTTGAATTGCGCTCAGCTCAGCCAAGACATTCAAAAACTCCCTTTAATTATCCACCCACTCTCGTTTGAACTGACTGACACCTTGTCCATCTATCGTCCCGGCCACGGGCCGTCAAGGCGACTTTCCCGATTCTGTCCTAGCTTTCTACAAAGCGAAGAACCGAAATTTGTAGCCCTACCACAGAATCTTGGCGAATGACGGAGAGGTCGAGTAGGAAAGATGGTGACTTCGAAGACTTTGTGTTGTTGAAGGACCATTGAACCCTCAAAAACCTGGAAGATCATCATCGTTTATGTCCATCCTATATTGCGATACCTATGAGCCGCATGAGAGAACAATGACCTCTCGTTATTCTAATTGCTGTCGTTGAGTTGAAGTTCAGCTCCGAGGAAGCCGAAACAACCTATCCCCACTGATACATTAAAACATGCGCCGTTGACCACTCAGATCAACCGGCGAGGCCATAACATTGCCTTTGTGGATCCAGACAAACCCTGGTCTTATCGTTGATTGGCGGTAAGCCTCGGATAGCTGATCATCAGGGTACTAGGGAACTATCAAAGCTAGATGTTTAACCAACGTCAACGGTTCTCTAACGTCTTAAAATTGGAGTCTTGAAGCCTCATACTCTGGAGAAGAACGGTACGGATACGTGAGTATGTTTCTATAGGAAAACTGCTGCTCAAGATACACAACTGCACCTCTGAGAAAAGATGTTCTTATGTAGCCGACAAGGGTGTGAATGTCTCACACGACGGCTTGGGAGCGTCACAATCAACACCCCTGCATTTCCCTGAGGACAAGGTCTTGCGGGTGACGAATGTGTGAACCCGGGGGAATCTCACCTGAGGGAGTCTGCTGATATTGCTCCTGCATCGTCATTCTCACCGATCACGTATTTTCCCCTATCAACCAATACGTCGCTGTCGCATTGAGACGCATGTAGAGGTACGGATAAATGCATCTTGACAGCTGCCAAGCTAACCGAATGAGACAGCGCTTCTAGTTGCCGGCATGGAGATTGAGGCCAGTAATTTGATTGAGAGACTCGTAAGTGAATGAACGAACCACATTTTCCCTCATGCCATCCCAACCCTCTTCGGTGTAACTCTTGCATCAGAGCAGAGGCCATCTACCGCACTGAATGCATGTAAAACTGTTCATCAAGCAAAGGCCTGGTAACATCCCTGTGGCACCTGTAAAGCCCTGTTGGTTTAGGCAGTGTGTGACGAAGCGGGGGTGCTAAGCTGTGTAACTAGAGGAACCGAGTTGCTGGGAGCGATTTCAATATGCCAAATCATTCCGTTCTGTTTCCTAACAGGTTCTCTTGGTGACACAGAAACGTCGGAAACGTGCGGAAACAGATCATGCAGCCAACTCTTGCCGGTTGAAACGCCATTGCTCGAACAAACATCTTAACGGCGGTGAGCCCATAGAAAAGAATGAGAGCTTTGACGTAGTTCTAACAACTATGTAGGCGCCGATGCCCATGTGCCACCTGTTCAGCGCGTTTATCAGCAGAATACGAGCTCACCTGAGTCGAGTCCGTCGCTAGAGAATAGTCAGCGGTTATTCTTACACCCTGGCCCAGACATAGCCGCTTCTAGCAGTACGCATGTGCATACCGATGATGAGAATGTTGAAGGTAGGGACGTTCAGGGTTCGGCGAGTATTGCTCAGAATTCTCCAGTGCACCAAGATCGTCGCCCAATTTCAACATTGCAACGGAATCCACGCTGCGAACAGACGTCAGGCTTTAGGCTTCCGACCGAAAGCAATGGAGAACAGGGGCATAAAAATATCATTTCTCCACCGCGAGACGACTCGGAGGACGAGGGCCCATCCGTCAAAGATCCAGAAGTCTTGAAACCAAGGGGACCCAAGTCAAAGTTAGATTCAGTGGCTGATCATCAAGGGAGGGGCTTTGGGAAATCACCTTGGTCGCTCCTGTCCTCGGAGCATGGCAAAGGCCCCCTGAGTCATGAGGAAGTCGCAGCCGAAGCACATGCACAACCCCAAGCCCAGCGCCAAGTTCAGGAAGGACGAAGCCCGAACCTAGATGCTATACCAATCACGCATGGCTCAAACTCCCCAAAGACATCCGATGTCTCCGCGTCTAACTACAGAAATTTTATTGTCGGTTCATGTTACGATATCGCTCAAGGTTCTGAAGACTTGGCGTTTGATGACAATGTTCCCAAGACTATCACAACGAATAGTGACATCGAAGTCGACAATGACCTCGGATATCGTCATGGCCTCTGTGGCGGCACAATTGCCAATCGCCTCGCGCAGCCATACCCTGTGATGGTGATTGGAGGCTGCTCCAACGATAACGATAACGAATGCGAAAGCGATAGCGACAGTGATAATGCTAACGGGGGGTTTGTAGAGAGAAACCAGATAGGCAGCGACGAGTCTGCTGCCGAAGTAGTTGATGATCAGAATGATGCAGAAGCAGAGCGCGCCGGAAGTTCTCGGAGAGAAACCACCGATTTACATACTCTTTCTCAACTTCTAGTTTCAACAAGTCTCGGAGAACCGAATGCGGGAGGGCATGCGAGCGGTGGTAACGACCTATCTCCATCTCCACTCGAGCAAAATATCTGTTCGTCTCCCGAATCCTCTTTGTACTCGAACGCCGCGATTTTTGGGCAAGACTCTTCTTCTTCAGAGGAAGATTCATTCCAAGAAGACTCTGACTACGAAGCCAACGGCTATGATTATTCTGACGAAGAGATGGACGAAGAGATGGACGAAGAGATGGACGAAGAGATGGACGAAGAAGAGGTTGAGTATTTATCGGACTTTTGCCAATCAGACGATGATGCCTCCGACCCAACCATTAGCAACACTCTTTCGCCGCCCACGACCGTGTCGGGGAGACGTCGATTGACAACCGAGGAACGCGAACTCGTTCGACAAACGAGAGAAATCGGAGCCTGTGTTCGTTGCCGATTTCAGAAAATCAAAGTACGGTGTTACTTTGGAATAGCAGAACAGCTGGCTGGTGGTAGCGGGAAAGCCAAGAACTTGTTCAGGTTTTATCTCTGGCCATTCATTCTTTTGTTACCAAAACCTGAGTCTTGAACTTTCTGCTATCCCCTAGGTTCTTCAACCTTTTTTTCCACGGCGATGCTGACATAAAAGCAGTGCTTTCCCGACCCTCTTAACCCAGAAGGCAAATGCAAGACGTGCAAGAGATTCTCCAAAGCCTCCCCGAAGACGATCCATCGAGTTCCCTGTTTGCGACTTCGAATCACCGAAATTGTGCTCTATCGAAGCAGCGGCCTCAATCTCACCCGACGTTGGAAAGGCATCGAGATGCGAAATATTTCTGCTGACCGCGTGTCTTCTATTTTCATCGAAGTCTCGCGGGATCTTTGCAAAAAGCCAATACGTATGGAAGTAGTTCAATTCATTCCTAGAGATGGCGATGTTACAGCTCGGTATTGGACTGAATGTTTCTTGGGAAGAACGACACACAAGAAAAAGGAATTGGCCACATATTGTCTAAACAACATTTATGATACAGCCAAACAGTTCAGGCAGTACACAGTTGAAAATGCGCTTCCTGCATTCCTTTATACAATTCAAGGGGAAATGGTCTCGGGAAACGGAGGTGGACCAATTTTCACAACCTACTACACAGCAGTGAGACGCTATATGGCACTCAACGTACGATTGATCGCGTCTGGGGTGATTAGTGTATGATACTGACAACCTTGCCAGAAAGAAAAGAGATCCGGGAATGCGCTGTCGCATGAGGACGAGAAAGAGGTCGAAATACTTGGAAATCTTTTTGTTCTTTGGTGCGCCCTCCGTGAGTCATTATTCGCTGACCTTGTCACACATCAGTTCTCGGACGCTGACAATATTTAGAACATACAGTAGGATCTCTGTACATACAGGGCGAAGAAACACTAGGAATGCTGCCTGAAACCCAAGACAAATCGTATCCCCTCTACGGCAAGATATCAGCTCCACGCATGATCGTTGCCCAGTTCGATACCCTTGTATGCAACGCGATCCTCGAGACATATAAAGAGAAACTGCTCAGGGATATTGATTGGCTCTTCAGTCAAGACAAGAATCGTTGGTGGTTTACCATATACATTATCATTTTCATCTTATTGCGCGAAGCCAGTCGCATGACTGCAGATCGATATCGACATGCCAGGGAGAATTTTGGACCGAAGGTGAATGATGATACAGGTTTGCGATAACAAGACTGACCAGATACAGCTACGATACTCGATTCCCGGATTCGTCGAAGGTCTCCATGAAAGCTGCAATAATATCCTCACACATTGGCATTACTATAACTGCAACAAATGGCCTAGCAAAAAAGATGAGAAGAACGCCGCACATTTCGCAAGTCTTGCGCCTGATGACTTGTATCTCGTCATGCAGACCCGCAAGGATGAAGATGTCAAAGAGCATCTCTCTGTTTGGAAGCAGTACAGGACAAATAATGGCAAGAGTAGGAAGGATTAACCCCATTATCTCCGGAAGAAACTGACCGTCACATCTAGTGAATAGATCTCTCCTTGGACAATATCCAGAAACCAATTGCTACACAGGCAGCCAGGACAAGTTTGACTGGGATCACCCACTCTACTGGGTCGCACAGATGTTCGAGAAGAACTGGTATCCCCATCCGACGTATCAGAGGGAGCCTGTACCCAAGAATCCGTTTCCGACACCTATTGCTTCGCCTAGTTGACGAATATCTGTCGAGTGAAGGCTTCGGACAGCTACGAGCTTTGGGAGACGGATTTGGACGACTCGCTATATAACGACCGAGACGAACCCTTCTCTGTTCATACTAAATGATACCAGTATGATGACATGTGCGATGATCGGATCCTATAAGACTTTACTTACCGAAGCATATGCCCAACGATCCCATAAAATCTTGTAATGCGCATGGAAGGCGTCGGGAAGGGCGGAAGTTATGACCAGAGGGACATAAGATTAGTATTTCAGCGAAACAACTCCTCCATTCGGTGAGCCACCAACACAATAACCGTCGCGGAAAACACGAGCATCGACAAGTACCCTCTATCATTAGACGCGAGATCACGGGCAGAAAGATCACTTCACACAAAGATCATAGGTTGAATGGCCTAGTCAACGTTCGTTCTATGTACGCATTGTCCTGATTCTCGTGCCTCTCGCTTGGCTTTTCAAGTATTGGCAAAACCCTCTGACTCTAACACTGTCGAGCTTTCTAAATGACCCAACTCAATCTCAACGACCAAAATGTCGCTGTGTAAAACTTTGTCTTTGCGTTACATGCTCCAATCTGGCTCCAATCTTGCAGAACGATTGCCAATTCCCTCAAGATCTTCATGCCAATGGCAAGTATCCATTTACTTTCATCAAAGACGGCTGTGTACAATACCTAGATCCGGTTCTGGAATACCGTCTTCTTCTCTCGTCGAGTCTTGGCCTAGATCTGCCGACGCTGCTTCCTGACAGGAGGCATCCCCCAATTGTCTAACTCCATATCCCATTCATCATCGACGCCGGCCACGAATCGAAGGGAGCTTCCGAGTCGCTTGCTTCGGAGGCGTAGGGGCGAGTCTGCGGGCATGTAGTGGCGTCGGCGGCCTTCATTCATGTCTGCATCGATTGCAGCAATGTTTTGCTGGATTGGAAGAATGAAGCGTACGACATTATCGATATAGCGCTTCATTTTGAAGAGCTGAGCCGAGTTTACGATGGGTTTGCGGACGATGTTCTCGTGAACAAAGTTGCATAGGATGTTGTCGATGTCGGCTTTTGGGAGGGAGGCCTTGTTCTGAGAGAGAGCCTCTACGAGGTGCTTCTTCTTTTCAACGTACTCTTCGTACTTTTCGACCATGGGAATCAGCTCATCTTCGAAGTAGGTCGGCCAGTACCAGCAACGGGGATGGAAAAGAGTGTTAGGTGCGAGTTGCAGCTTTTCAATTTCGTCGTCGAATGTCTGGGAGGTTATCTCGTCTGAGCTGTCATTGTCGGACACGGACTCCCCGACTTCCTCGTCACTAGAGTCGTCCTGGGCCGCCGGAAAGTAGCACTCGGCGGGCTGAGATGTAGTTCTAGCATCAGACTGAGCCTCAGAGGGAATATCTGCTTCAGCGGTTCCGTAAAGTGCAGTGGGGGTGTTAGTCAGCCATGCTGAAGTAGGACCGTGGGAGATATCGGAAGAGTATTCGATGTCCGTAGAAAGGACCGCTTGATCATCCCCAAGACAAGAGACTCGGAGCGTAACGAAGGTGTTGTAGAAGACGCTGTAGGGAGCACCAGGGGTGTTTGTGAGCCAGGTATTGGACTCAAGGGTAGCGGTGTCGACGGGTGGCTCGAAAGGATCAAAGGCCTCATTATCAGACACTTCGTTCTCCTCATCACTTGAAGTGGACTCGTATTCAGATGGTTCCTCAACGATGGGCCATTCATAACCATGGACAGCACCATCCCACGCGGGCTCAGAGTCCTCCATCTCAGTGTCAGCATTGTCAGCATTCGCATCATCGCCCTGTTGGTGCTGAGTGACCATGCTCTCAGACGCCTGTATATATTCGGCCTCAGTTTGAGTGAGCTGGTCTTCGTAAGTTCTCAGATCTTCGTGCTCATCATCCTGATCCTCATCTGAAGAGTCGGCGAGGTCTTCCTCTTCCTGCCCATCAGGAGGGGGGAGAGGAAACACCATGACATAATGTAGCACAGCTTCCTCAGATGCGTATTGCAAAGCAACACTGCGCAGTTCAACCAACTGCTCAAGCATTTCCTGAGCCTCGTGGAGTACCAAGCGTCGGTGGATGTCAGACAGCTTGGCCGTATCGTGGAACTTGGGTCTCCAGAACGACATAGTGCCTGTGCCGCGGTCGATGACCACGGCTCCTATGAAAAGATTAAAGGGAACTCCAAGGACGGGGTGTGTTTGTTCGTTCGTCTCACCTCGGTGTTCGACAGCAAAAGAACAGAGCGAGTTCTCAAGAATGAGGATAGCGTATCAAGAAAGAAGGACGGCACAAGGCCAAAGGGGAAAGAAGTGATACGGTCAAAATAGTAGATCAGAAATCTGCTTCAAAAAGTGTTTGTTGTTTTGTGAAGAGAGGAAAAACGAATCAGGGTGGTGGGAGATGATGGAAGAGGAGGGAAGTTTGATGGTCTACCAAAAAAAAGCGGCAGAAAACAGGACGAGCAGTGCAAGTTTGCAGTTGCTGCCCGGCGGGTGAAAAGTAAAGCACCAGTGATTCACTGAAGTTTAGGGGATTAATTTGGTTTAAGGGAAAGGGCTACTGAAAATGACAAGGGCCTTCTGTAAAGAAGTTACTGCGTCCCAGGGAAGGAATAGCTGAGTGCCGGGAAGTGATGCTATCGCCAGTGACGGACAGCTGATGGGGCTTGGAAACACCAAGAACAACGAGAGCAGTAGTGATAATAATCTAGAGCTAAAGAAACATGAAAGGTACTGTACCATTCTCTTGTTCTTGTCCCGCGTTGTCAACGTTTAGTGCACAAAGTATGAACATGTCAATTGTTCAAAGGCATGAGAAACGCCAACTGCACCTCTTCTTTGATTCGCAACACTTTGTTCGCAACTTGATCTCTTGTTGCTATACGCACTAGCCTTCTCTAACCATTTGTTGTATCCTGTCTTTCAACCCTACGAATACATCGAAAAAGCTGGTATACCTTCTACTCAAACAAAAACAAAAGCCCATATTAGTATCCATCCTAACGTACGTTAAAGCTATTTTTTGTTCAAACACTCGCCCGCATATCTCCTATCTTACGACCTGGCCGCTTCTAGCCCCTCTCATCACGCATTATGAACATCTCTACTACTGATCTCGCCCTGTCTCTTGCGCCTTTCTCCTTTTCGTCTATCCGACAGACCAACGGTCCGACTAACTCGGCGTACCGATGTTCTCTCATCCTTCGCTTCTTCGAGTCCTCGTCTTGTGCGTTTCCTCGACGGAAGCTAAGCCGACGGGAAAGACCGCCTTTGGGCTCAGTTGTTACAGGTGTGAGCTCTGTTGCTGCGCGGGACAGAGTGGCTGTGAGGAAGACGAATGCAATGTTGTGGTTTGGTGCCGTAGAGAGGATGTCGAGAACCTGGGTCTTGGTATCAGACCAGGTATTGGTAGGTACAGAGACTACGTTAGGTAAAGATGTAGAGAGCTTGGCCCAAAGATGAGTAGGAATGAGGCCGTCAGTGAGTGACTCGAGGAAGAGAAGAAGGATGGAGCAGACAACTTCTAACTTGAAGGATGCAGGCCATTCTAGCGGGAGAGCATCGAGTAGAGAGCCATCGTTATCAAGGGCAGAGACAAGTTGGACTTTTGCATCTTGCATATCAGACTCGCCAACCCTCCAAGTCGAGGTCTCGAGAGGCCATCCCGGATCCCTTGGCAGCACTGCATCCTCAAGCATCGTTGCTTCAGCAAGACTACGCTCCACGAGAGTTTGTACCACCTCAGTAAGCTTGAAAAGCTCCTTCGGCGCTGAACATTGCACAGTTGAGTCGTAGGAAACCGCCCCCTTTATACCCTTGTTCTCGACAAACTTCCTGATACCTCCGTCTGGGATTCTTATAAGCTCTGCAATAGAACGACCCAGGCAAGATGGCTGCCAGATCCCGCGCACAGGGATGAAATGATCTCGACCGTCCTCTACACGAAGAACCAGAACCTCTTCAATCTTGGCGCGGGCCTCATTCAGGGCCCTGATGTGAGGGACGGCTGATACTTGGAGTTCCAACAAAACTGACGCTGTTTCTCCAGGACTCAAAGTAACGGTAGCGCCCAAGGGTGTTTGGGTCTCTTCGTCAGCGGACACAAATACTGTCTTCAGCCATTCAGGGACTGCATCATCTCCGTCATCTGTTGTTGGCTTCGTTACAAACGAAAAGGTCGCAGCGACACTGCTAGTATTGGCAATTGTCAAATGACGTGTCTGCTTCTCAAGTGGTAGAACTTCTCCAAAGTCCACAATCTTGTCCTCATTACTTTCACTGCCCTCCACGACAACCGTAATGCCTGGCCTGCCCTCATTCTCCGCTCTGTCTAGTTCTCGCGCCACCTCTGCATGAACCTTTGCCTTGAGATCTGGCACAACAGCATCGTAGTCGAGCGTAAAGATTGAAGTGATAGGCTTGTGGTCTGACGATGTGATGCGTTGGTGCGAAGTATATATCTCGAGGCTGATGCGATCACGAAAGCCCTCCTTTGTCACAAGCTCCTCTGCCTCCGGTTCATCGTTGTCATCGTATTCATCATACCCGAGGGTGTCGGTAGAGGACGTTGGATCCTCTCCGTCGGCGCCAGGGTCATAACTGAAAAGCACATCTTCATCCTCTTCTAGTCCTCTAGATTTCATCTCTTCGTCCTTCTTCTTTGCTTCTTCTTCCTCTTTAATCTTATTTTCGTAATCTTGTTTGTCCTTTCGAGTCCTGAACAAAATGCGGTCACACCAACTTGGAGCTCTTTGCTTCTCGCTCGAGTCGAAGAGGCCAACCGTACCAACATCGTATTTGTATGTCGGAAGAAAGGTGATTGGTCCTTCTTGCCAGCCATCATGGAATGCTTTCCGCTGTTTGATGACCCTTCGCAATTGATCATGAGGCAGCAGAGAATCAATTGTAGCCTGCAATGAAGTGGGATCTTGACTAGGGTCTTCAGGGAAGTCGTCAGGATCCGGTAGATCGCTGGCAGTGTCGAAACTTTCCTCCCTCGAATGCAGTGATGCTCTTGCAGATGATTCGTCATCACTGTCAGACCCCTTCATGACAATAATACCTTGCTCTGCAAGTGGTTTCAAGTCTTCTTCGCTTGCACCATACTCACCTCGAGCATGCAACGTGAGCAACCGTCTTATGTCGTCCCCGGGTAGTCCATCTAATCGGAAGTTCAAGTCTCCAAACCAGAATGCAAGATCCTCATCTCCGATTTTCTCTCCTTCGTCTTCCTCAACGCCAGAGTGAATAATCGGGTCGAACTGGGTTCGCGAGAGAACTTGGCCAACATCCCAACAACGGCGATCTAAATACGAAGAGCCAGCACCACTAGCCAAGTGGCTATTTACAAAGACCATGCGCGTTGTTTCGCCTAGTAACAATCGTGTTGTGACGGCTCCCTTGTTTCCAAAATATCCTAAAAGACCCGTTCCAACCTGTTTGGTGCTGACGTTGCTAATGGTAGGCGCAATCTCTGGAGAAGCATATACCAGGAGCAACAGGCCCGTCATCTGCTCAGCTGTGATGAGTTCGTAACCTTTAGGTAATGCTGCTTCCAATGCTGCCTTCCATCTATCCATAACACTGGTATCTGTGTAAACTGCACGGTTCATGTAATCCTTGGTCGTGTTGAGGTCTACAATTTCTTGCAGTCCCAGCACATAAAGGCCGATATCATCTCCAGAAGTCAAGTGAAGAGGCTTGGAGCTGCCATTGTCCTTGTCATCTTTTTCCACGGCACTATTTTGGGACAAATTGAGGCTTGTCAATTGTTGGTCCAGACCTTCACCGCATGTAAACCATGTCGCAAGGTCTTTATCCGTCCCCGTACATGCAGCGACGTTCCACGTTCCAATCTTGACCTTTAAGCTATGCGGTCGCACGAATTCCGAACGTCGGGCATGAACAGCTTTAGCAAGTGACTGAGGCGTCGTGGATGTAGGATCCCCTAGTTCAGAACCAGGGGACTGGTCATTTTCTTCAGCCATGGACGACGTTACTGTAGTAGAGGAATAGAGAGACGAGTTATATACACGGCGCCGTCTCGAGGTATCGCTGGAAGGTCGACTTGTCGTTCTCTAGATCATGACTCCGAACAACCTGGCTTCACCGTAGGCGCGAGACAAGGGATAATTTTCGGCTATGACAGCACCAAAAGAATGTTAAAAAAATAATTGAAGGGGGGTTATAAAGGGATAAACTTCAGCTCTCTCGCGTATGACGTCGAGAGTGTTACCGTAGTCTTGGTTGGTGATGTACTGTAGGAAGGGTCCTAGGTACTCAGCGCCCCGCGGCAGCGTCATCTTACACCTTATCGATAAGCTAAGCATAGCGACGCCCAAGAATGCGCAACCGTGCCTGTCAATCAATAATAGCGAACTTACCTTATCTTAAGCTTTAATTTTCATACCACAACCAACGTCGATCACACGACACTCGATCATCTTTCAGGCCAGTCTTACAAAGAAGATAATTCAAAACTTTTCTTACCAATCTGATTCCCCGGACTGGCTAGCACAGTTACGCTCAAGCATATTCAATCAATCGTGCCCAACCTCAAAACACCACAACCATTATCATGAGTCGACAAACACCACGAAAGGCGCGACACAGCCGCCAGCCGTCGAACCGCATACCAGCCGTTTCAGACTACGAATCTGACGCCGCAGCTATACATACCGACTACGCGCCACCGCCTCCACGTACAAATACCGAACTCAACCTCTCTGTGCTGCAGCGCTATCTCCCCTCTATCCACACCATCCTCAGCATAGCCGCCAATGCTGTCATCTATACCTTCAACAGCACCTCTGAGAGCTGGGAAAAGTCTGGCGTGGAAGGCACCATGTTCGTCTGCGCGCAAAGTCCACTTCCTGAAGATTCCGCACAGCAGCCACGAGCCTGCGTGTTTGTTCTCAACAGAAGAGGACTGGATAATGTGATTGTGGATCTCTCACGAGTATCCCACGCTGAAGTCTCCGGTGAGCTTGTCATTATGAAGGTCGAGGGCGATTGGGAGGAAGGCGATAAGGTTTTAGGAGTGTGGATCCACAACGACAAGGATGAAACGAGAGAGATGAATGCTGCTATCATTCAAGAAGCCTGGAAGATTGCACGCTCTGCGGGTCCTGTTGAGACACAAGGACCCGAAGCTGGCCCAGCCATGCAGGCCATGGGCAGACGGCTGAGTCTAAGCGATCTGTTCGGCACGGCGAAGCATTTTAATGTTGGACACTAGGTGGCGTCCGTCATGCATCATGCAAAGCCTGAAGCTGAAGAACCAAAATCTGAAAAATCGAAGATTGTGGATCTGAAGGGGAAGGGGAAGGAGAAGGCAAAGAACCCATTACCGGACAAACCACAGGTTAAGGAGCCAAAGGAGTCGGTGCCAAAAATTGAGGTGCCAGAGGAGGATGTGCCAAAGGCTAGCGATCCAAAAGGCAAAAGCCCAGAGGTCAAGAATCTTGAGGCCAAGAGTCTTAAGGTCAAGGATCTAAAGGTCAAGGGCCTAAAACTTGAAGACCCCAAGAACGAGGATCCGAAGATCGATATGTCGAAGGTTAAGATGTCGAAGGAAGAGAACACTGAGTCTGCAGGGTCGGAATCTGATATCGATACCGAATGAGTCTGCCTTATTGCGGGAATGCCTATATTCTACAATTCAATATGAATCCACTAGCAGCTGAAGGGGACAAGAAATTACGAAGCTCAATAGCTAACAGCGAAGCCTTCGTCCAAGCGCAAAGCACATAATAATAAAATTATAGCAAATGGTCTGCCTATATACAGTAGAATGCGATGAAGCCCAATAAGGACTCGGATCTATTTGCTTATGAATCTTTCATGAAACTAGCACAAGCCTACAAACAGAAAGTACCTAATCCATACGCCATTCCCCAATCCCGATAAGACGTAAAAATCCAATCCAAAGCCTATACCGTACCGCTGATGCTTAACTCACGAATCTCCTGCAATACCTGCTCCACTCTGGCGTCCAGGTGTCCCTCGGCATACTGATCTCTAGTGTCAGCATCCAGATACTGCTGTACCTGCGCCATACGTGAATACGCTTCTGCACAGAAACGCAGTTGGATCTTGACAAGAGCTTCAAAAGTTGGGTCTAGATATGGCACTCGAAGTTCGATAAGCTGTGGTAGCTCGGTGCTTAGCTGCTCGTTTAACTGCTCGTAGGCGGCCTTTGCCATCTCCATCTCCTTTTCGGTACGGGGCAGCTTCGTGGCATCCTTGTCGGGCTTCTCAGCGAGCTTTTTCACCTTTGCGCGAAGTGCGTCATAGTCGAGCAATTTGTGCGCGCGCTTCTTGATCGCCTCGTTAACGTCGGGGAAATAAGCGCAGAACCGTGTAATAGGGTCGAGGACAGTGGTTCGGTATGGCCCGTCGAGGGCTTTGATGGTTTCGGCGTCTAGATCTTCGACCGCCTGCTTGTAACTCCTACTAACACCATCTTTCGCACCCGAGTCCCCGTAGAATGCATCTATCGTTTCGGCAATTCGCATTTGCGAAGCGGTCATGGCTGTGTCGGGCTTTAGTATAGAGGGTCACATGTTGCTGATGATGAGCCTACCTCGGAGAGAATCGAGGTAACCCTTTGATTCCTTTTGTAGTCGCAAAGCAGCTGCTTCCATAGTCTTGAACCGTCTGTTTTGGTTAGGCGTGATCTTCCAATAGCTCGGGTGTTGCTGACCTCTCTTCCACTTCATAATCGCGATCATTTGTCTTTTCCACATGCCCTATGACACAGTCAGCTACATCCTTGAATAAAAAGTACAAATCGCATACCCGTCTTCATCATAACCTGCGTCGTCGCGCGGTTGACATTCTTCTTAAACCCTGCCTCATGTTAGACCCCTCTGTTCTGTCTGTTCCTGATTGCGGGGTGATGGCTCTCGTACCCGCCCACGACATATTGAAAGATGTATGTTTATAGAATGAGTTTGCTCGCTCCGATTAAGTGATGGGTTTGACAGGAAGTTGCGAATGCGCTCGAGGGTATATGGTTGACTTGCAGGTGGTATCACAGGAGGTGGATGACAATAAACATGGAAGTTGGGTTAAGAGTGACGACAAAACTGGAGCTCAGCCACACTAGGTACCTAGTTAGTGCCTGGCAGCCCAATCGAAGTGATCGACGTCAGCGATAGGGGCTGTGTTAGATCCATATTCAGAATCACGTGATCACGTATGTATTTTCATCTTGAAATGCCCATTGGGAAAGTGTTTGACGGACGATCCGTTTCAATATCGAATCGCGCTCTTTGAACAGCAAAAACTGAAACATTCAGAAACAAAAGTGACCGATTGGTCAGGTCTAGCAATGGTGGCTTGACCAACTACTTGCTTCTCTACCTATTCTTTACACACTACCCTGGTTCGCCATAATGTTCAATCCTCGGTTTCTGGTTGTTAGCTTGGGAAATCCCTTACCGAAATATCAAAGTCTTCATTCTGCTGGTCACTTTGCTCTCAATGGCCTCGCCAGCGTTCTACACAACCCTTCATTTCGAGAGACTACTTTTGGAGGCCAATCATGTCTCGTATCCCAAGGTCCAAAGTATACTCTGGTTCAATCACCTACTCTTATGAACATCTCTGGCCGCTTTGTTGCCCGTGCTTGGAAGCAAATGATCAAGGAACAAGACCCTTCATCGCTCAGTCTGATTATTGTACATGACGAACTCGAGTTGAAGAAAGGGGTTGTTGCTCTTAGAGCTTGGGATCGAAGTCCTAGGGGACACAATGGCATAAAGGACGTCAAAAAGGCGCTTCCTCAGGATAAGTATCCTACCTCACCATTTGTACGAATTGGCGTTGGCATTGGACGGCCTTCGAAGGGAGAGAGGGACCCAGGCACTATCAGTCGCTATGTCCTTGAAACAATCTCAAACATGGAGAGAAAGATTTTTGAAGAGGATGAAGTACCACGCAAGGTTGCTGAGAACCTCATTCAAGTGGAAAAGGAATGGAAAGCCGAGCTTGAGCGACTATGATTGATCTCCCAGGTTGTTCTCAACGGCAACCCAAGATGAGATGATGTTGTAACACTATTGCAACATTATGACAGATTGTTTCAAAATTGAAGCAACCAGCAAATCCGGGATAGTGGTCTATTCAAGGCACAGCGCAATGTCAATCTTGCTTCATTACGAATCTTGGGGCAAGACAGCCGCGCATATTGACTCAGAGCTCCAAGCTGAAAACTCCTTAACAAAATAAGGAGAGATGGTTCGAGCCACTCGAAGATCTACAGTCTAAAGAGATACCCAAATGAGACCTACGATTACTTCGCATCCCTCCGTGTTTATACATGCACCAGACCGAAATTCGGCACTTGATCTTCAAAATTTTCAGCTGTCGGGACTCAATTCTAAGTGCGATGCATCCGAAAATGCTATTTTGCATTTTGCCCTACCTTCTGGCATGCATCAGTTCCTTATCTTACGCTAAGCAAGCCACGAGTGAGCTAGGTCGCAACCAACACTCCCTCTTTTGTTCCCTTATCTATGCCAAGACTGAACACTTTGGCATAATCTGTCTAGCCCAATTACCTGTGATCATATCATGATACAGGCTCAATTATCGCACCCAAGATGTATTTGAGTAGGTATCGCAGCCTGTGGCTGAACGGAGCTGATGCTGTCGACAAATCACTAGTGCAATATGGCGCCTTGATATTCGATAAGGCGTGCAAAGGTGTCGAAAATAACGAGTGATGAGTGTCGCTGTGCTCTTGGTATTCCTCGAACTGACCCAGCAATGCGTGTTGGCTCGGAGGGGTTGCCATCAAAGCGGTCGGTCGGGGCTCGCGTATATAGCGATCATCTCGCGAAATGAAGGTCGTTCCTCGAAAATGGGTGAATAGAGTGTCGGCGGCTTTTCAACGTCGGAGGAAGCTCAAGCTTCGAGAAACGTTGGACATGCTACAAGATGCAGGTCAAGCTTATATACATAAACGCCGATTATGTCTATCATTCAGTATCCCAAAGAGCGGGTAATCCGCATGCTGACGCGCGCAACGAAGGTTCGATCGGGGGCGTTGCGGGCGCAAAAGCATATTTTACATCTTCAAACCTGGGGTAAAGATGTCAATCGTCGCAAATACCCATGTTGTCTTGCCAATGCGGTCGCGTTATGTGCATCTCTAGTCTCGAATCCTCGGGGCTCAATATCACGATATAACACCATACAACGTGACATCTTGATTCCCAAAGTTTGACATGATACAGTCAGATTATTTGACAAAGCTTCGTCTTTGACGGTGAGCACTATGAGAGTCTAAACTAAACACGACGACAGTTCATAACTGCTCGCACATGAAAACGTCTATCTGTATCAAGTATCGGCCGAGCGATATAACATACAGGGATAAGGATCCTACTCCGTGGGTTCAGGGTCTCGACGCTAAGCGCTCCACCAAACCTGCCAAGAGATAAGGACCATCCAATCATATACCCTCTATACAGCCTTGAACAACGTCTCCTGGTGGAATTTGACAACCCTCAGGCCAAGTCAGATAAGAAGTATAAACGGCACGGACATGCGTCGGATATACAGTCCGGTCTGGGGAAGCGCAAAGGTCAGTGCATGGCCCAGAAGAGGGTGTTCAGACCTGAGTGTCTCTTCGGAGCTTTTTCGTCGTCTAAATTTGGGGTTTGATCATTCATTCCGACCGTGTCAGAGTCAACGCCTCTCAGAAGGATTTCGAGCCTAAAATATGCTGAACAACAGCGAATCATAACATCAAGCTCAGTTTCATAACTACGACTGCGGCCGCACACTCGTCCGATTCCTCATCTCGGTCAGAGAGGGGTACGACAAGTCAGAAGCATAGTTTCCGTCCACGCTTCCTCTCTTTCTCTTCGAACATGCACGCCGATTCACCAAATCCTCAAATACCTGCAACTAAGGCCAAGAAAAGATGTACTTCGCGGACCAACTGCCAAGTAAAGGCTACGACACGCGCCCTATAAGCATATCTGAGCTTATCAGTGCAGGCTATTTAAACCTGGGTGTGGCGTCCATCCAACAACGACCGGGTCGGAATGTTAGTATGATAAGCAGCAATAGGTGTGTGCCAGACTCAGGAACAAGCTAACAGGGGCCGTTTACATGACCAAGGCCTCATCTCTGTGACAAAATGAGCTTGCCAACTCAATGTCAACGCTTCATCGCGACGAGTTTCGCATTCAAGCTTATCATGGGTTAAGTTTCGGGCTGTGGAGGATCATCGACTAGTTCTTCTTGGCACCTGACTCTCTTAAGCTGTCTGTCGTTGAACATGTTTCCAATATGGGATTCAACCAAGATCCCATAAACCCGAGCATGTGGCTCTTTTGGCTCAATCCGACGGAGTGGCCTCCCCGTTGCTGCTTAACCTGCGGGGGTCTTATCAAGCATCCCCCACACTATCTGTTGTACCCTCCCCTAGTCGCTGTCCATAGTTCTTAATTCCGCTTGGCTTGTCATAAGCTGCGCCAGGTCTTTGTAGTTTAAATAAGTATTAAGCCCTCCAGACCCGAGTCCCTTGCCCTTCATCATCCCACGATTTCCAGTTGTGAGAGTTGAGCTGGACTTATCAGGTTTGGATCGAGAGTCTGCGTCTCATAAGCGCATAGTGTTGTCCCAATGGCGACTACTTACAATGGTACCGACGACCATGCCGATGACGGCTACTCGTCTGGTGTTTCTGACCTCAATATCTTCTATGAGGTATGTTCTCCTAAATTTATCACAAGTTCTTGGCTGATGCCGAATAGACGGGTAACTTGACCTTCCTGGTCACCAGCGCCGTTCTCGTTCTCCTCATGATTCCTGGCGTGGGTTTCTTCTACAGTGGACTCGCTCGTCGCAAGTCGGCCCTGACTCTGATTCTACTGTCCATGATATCGGTCGCTGTCATCAGTTTCCAGTGGTTCTTTTGGGGTTACTCCTTGACCTTTTCGCGAACTGGAAATGCCTTCTTGGGCGATCTCACCCAGTTCGGTCTCATGGAGACACTCGGCCAGCCCAACGGCTCTTCTGCTCTCCCTGACATTCTCTTTTGTCTCTATCAGGGCATGTTTGCCGCTATTACGTGAGTCTGTCGTCAATTTCGCATACTTACTTACTAACAATGATAGACCTGCTCTTGCCATTGGTGCTGTGGCAGACAGAGGACGCATCCTCCCCGCTATCGTCTTCATGTTCCTTTGGTCAACCATTGTCTACGATCCCATCGCCTACTGGACATGGAACGCCAATGGCTGGCTCTTCAACCTCCCCAGCTACGACTTTGCCGGTGGTGGTCCCGTCCACGTCTCTTCGGGAACATGCGCTCTTGCGTACTCCCTCATGCTCGGCAAGCGTACCGGTTACTCTCGCAACAATGGTCTTCCCTACCGTCCACATAATGTCACTCATGTTGTTCTCGGCACGGTCTTCCTCTGGGTCGGCTGGTTTGGCTTCAACGGTGGTTCCGCTCTTGCTATGAACATCCGCGCGGTTATGGCATGCTACGTGACCAACTTGGCCGTCTCATGCGGTGCCATTGCCTGGATTCTACTCGATTACCGTCTCGAGAAGAAATGGAGCACAATTGGTTTCTGCTCCGGTGCCATCTCTGGTCTCGTCGCCATCACTCCCGCTGCTGGCTTCGTGAAGCCCTGGGGTGCAGTCATTATTGGAATCTGCGGCGGTACTATTTGCAACTTTGCCACCAAACTCAAGTTCCTCATCAACGTTGACGATAGTCTTGATATCTTCGCTATCCACGGCATCGGTGGTATGGTTGGTAACATTCTCACTGGTATCTTTGGAACGCAAGTCTCCCCATTCTCTCTTCCTGTACTCAACACTCGCTAACTCATCACAGTAAATCCATCGCTTCCCTTGATGGTGCAGAGTACGACCCCATCGGCTGGGTTGATGGCCACTTCGTCCAGCTGGGCTACCAGATTGCCGGCACCCTAGCCTGCTTCGCCTGGTCCTTTGTGTTGACTTGCATTCTCCTCTTCCTTCTTAACCTTGTCCCTGGTCTCTCCCTGCGCGTCTCTCCCGAGGAGGAAGAGCTTGGTACGGATGATGGACAGTTGGGCGAGTTTGCGTATGACTACGTTGAAATGACTCGCCACATGGCTGATAGCACGCATCCCAACTCTGATATGAGTGCGCGAACAAGTCACGAGAAGGTCTAGAGTTGTCAAAATGGGGAGATACCGTTATATTCAAATTGCAAGATTCGAGTATGAACTTGATTCATAAGAGTGTCGCTCATTTCTTTAAGTTAGAAGTAATATACCATTTATAATACCATTTAGCGCCTACCAAAGGCCAGACAACATAGCAATGGCAAGTGCACACTTAATTTTAATAGATCATGATGACTAGAGTTTAGATAATCATCTGGAAAGACCGAACTCAGTATTTATCATAGTTCAACGTAATAAATTGCGACCGCTGAGGGTGCTTAAACTCCTATCAAAGGTTGTACATAAAACCAAACAAAGCTCATGAATGCGAATGTGAGTGATTAATTGTCGCAGCCTCCCGCTCCTATCTGTGTCCTCTGTGGTATAGGTATAATTGGTCTTTGCCGTCAGTCATTACCGCAAACAGCGGCTCGTAGGTTAAAGCGAACACAAAACTCCTTGATACGCTCTGTTCCATCTAGCCATACCGTCCGTCTGTAAGCACGCATAATCTAATTCTGCTAAAGATCAGCGATGCTCCTTCAAAATGATTGACAGGTCCACCTACCGTGAACAGGGGATAGAAACACAAAACAAATCTGATAGCGTCGTCTAAGTGAGCTAAAGTAAGGTTCTCGTTATTCAGTTCATCGTGTCAGGTTGATCCCCATTCTCTTGCGGTCGGTGAATCGTCGCCGTGCTTGCACCAGTGGGGGATTCTCCATTTGCTAGGCCCCCGTTGCCAAGAGGTGCTGCGCTCGCTTGACTAGTCGCGGGTTGTGGCATTCCGCCTTCTATCATGTTGTTAATGCTGGTCTGAAAAAACATCGGCCTGAGCAGTCTTGGATCTTGTCGCATAAATGACGACGAAGGCAAGAACCGGGCGTACGGCGGGAAGAATGTAGGGTGCTGACCTATTGGGAAACCAGGAATTGGGGGAGGTATAGGGATAGCTTGTTGAAAGGTGTGGTTCGTCAATCCATTGGGGTTCACGGTTCCATTGCCGTTGACAGGATTCTGTGCTTGGGCATCCACAACCATCTCGCTACCATCCAATCCCTCAAAATCGTTCTCGTCATCTACCATTTCGTCATCAGCTCCCTCTCCAGAAGGGGCTGTTGCCTGGCTGGCAGCAGCAGCGCGTGCTCTTGAACCAAAGGCTGCTGGTCGATTCCACCCGTGATCCCACAGATCCTCAAACTGTGGTGAAGTGTTGAGAAAGTCACGGAACTTGGACACCATGGTACCGGAAAAGACGCAGAACACATCTCTTTGGTGCTGAGTGAATTCTGTGATTCAGTTAGCAGCAGTACAAACCAATCCCGAAAATACGTACCAGGAGGCGCTTGTCGACAGTATGGTTGGAAGTCGTCACGTTGAAAGGCGGCGACACCAGTCAAACTGAGGTGAGTCAATCGTGGACAGGAGTTGAGTAACTTCATGATGCTCTGTGAAGTGTTAGTAATAGCGATAGGTCAGACAAAGGACCGACGAACCTTGAGGGTCAAGTTGACGCAATAACTCAGATGGACACGCTCGAGGCTGGAGGCATAGTACTCGTTGCCAACAAGCATTCCGCTAGCGTCTCGTCGCACTCTTGGGCGATACGCAGCTTCAGCGAGATGCAACACTGACTCATCGGTAATAGAGCTGCATTTTACCAGGCCAATACGCTTCAACTTGGGCAAGAGAGCAAGGCGTTTAACACTCTCATCCGTCAAGTTGGTGCAGCAGCCAAGATCAATGTATCGAATACGGTTGCAATTCTGAACCAGCTTCTTGACACCCTCGTCGGTGATATTCCCACAGTGACCCAAATGCACGTAATGCAGGTTCTTACCAAGCTTAGAGATAGCATGAACGGCTGTGTCAGTGATGTTTCGGCACTTTGCAAGAACAAGGTTGCGAAGGCGAGGGGCAACATCAATGATTTTTTGCACAGCAGCGTCTGTCAAACGATGACATGAAGTCAGGTCGAGAATGCGGAGATGTTCAAAGGTTCGTCCATAGGGGAGCGACAAGAAAGCTTCGTCATCGATAAGTTCGCAGTTTGCCAATCGCAACTCCCGTAGACAGTTACCCTTGACCATGAGGGATGTCACTGGGCCGTTGCCGATGCGAGCGCACTGGTGGAGGTCAATCTCGAGGATGTTAGGACAGTTCTCGGCGAAGGCGTGGATGGCGTCGTCCTGCAGCTGGCCGCATTCATTGAGTTTGAGCTATATCTGATTAGTCATTGAAGAGAAAATGGTACTGTCGCAAAACATACCCTCTTGATATAGCGACAGCTAGTCGCCAGAGTAATCATGCTCTCGTTGGAAATGCTCTCGCAGCCCGAGATGTTGAGTCCTTGGAGTCGGCTGCAGTGTTTGGCGATGGCGTTAATAGACTGTTCCGTAATGTTCTTGTCGTTGGAAATATCAAGTGCCAACAGCGAGTTGCTGTTCTCCACAAGAGCGATCAGACCGGAATCGGTCAGGTTACGACAGTTCGTAAGAGTCAAACGCTCGACACGGGTACAGACCGAAAGGGGCATTACACTGCCATCGTTAACCTTATCTGCGAGGGCGGCAAGGTTTAGGCGCTTAATGAAATCGCGATATCTAAAGGATGGATTCTGCATGCCCAAGGTTTGACAGATGCTGGCATGATTCCTCCAATTTGTGCATGCAGGACGGTGCCATAGTTGATCCACGGTGTTCCTGGCCCAGCGTTTGCAAACGAGCATGCAGTGAAATAGATCGGAGGTGGCACTGAGTTTGGCAAACACGCTGATGAGAATCTCGTTCGGCAACCGATGAACGGGCGGTTGGCACGCATCCTCAACCTGCATATCTTGAAAGTTTGGTACCCCTATGCTGGACTGCGAGTCGTTGGCTCCAAGAAAGAAGTCGGATTCTTCGTTGTCGGCCGGCGCGGGGGAGGTTGATGAGGATGAAGATCGAGAGTCTTCCTGCTCGTCGGCGGGGGCAGGACTCGGCCTCGCGGCGGCAACAGGAGTGGCAGCAGCGGCCATGTTGTCGGTGTTTGAGAAGGGAAGCACTTCACGGAAAGGCGATAACTGTTGAGAACCTTATGTGGTGACGTCTTTCGGTGTGGCTGTTTGGGCAGGATTAAGGCGGGTGAAATCAGGGATCACAAGGGTTGATTCTTAAGCAGCGGCAGGGCGGTCCCAAGGCTCCTTCTATGTGCGGTCGACAGCAATACAGCGTATACGAAGTAGCGATGCGAAGACAGGAATTCTCTCGCGTCCTATAAATCAATATCGCGACCAAAACGAAGCAGATGTGGTCGTGGAACGGAAGGGCGACAACGATGGGTGTTTGTTGGATTTGATTGACAAGGTGAGAGCCAAAACGGGGCGGCGGTTTTTTGGGCGAGTAAGGTAGGTTAGGTTAGGTTGGCTTGGGCGCGACAGCGACAGCGGTAGCGTAGCTGGGCTACTGGGGTACCTCAAAAGCAGGGAAAATAGCACTTATGACACAGCCAAATAATGAAGAAACACAAGTATCCACGAAAGCGGCACGATTTGAGGCGTTTGCGTTTATTATCTACGGTCTTACCCTGGCGATTGGTTTCAGCCGCGTCCCCTGTAAATTGCCGCTGAGCTGCACTGCAGTCTTGCACTGCAAACTCTCTTAATGACTCCTAACCCATGAGACGAGCCCAGGCCAGATGATCCTCAGCCTAGATCTCCTCATTACGTCGTAGTCGGGCGGGATGGCCGTAGTGGGGTTTGGGGTTTTGACACGGTCTTTTTTATCACTCAGGACTGGTTAGGTCAGGGGTTTGAGTCTGCGGGTCTGGGAAGGGTGGTGATGGTGATAGTGATGGTCGTGTGTGACATGTTGTTTCGATAGATTTTAATGCGAGGAATGATACATGTTTCAGAATACCGCGTGCGTGGTTCATGCACCTAGAAAAGATGGTCTAATTCCTACTAGATTTAAGCCTCCCTCAGTTCAGATGAACTTGGCGGTAATTCTTATTATTCTCTGAGATTCATGAGATATCTATATATATCTCTCTTGATGACTTGGATAGGATTGGTCCCCATTCGCTAGTGATTAAACGCCTTGAATCCAAGGTCGCTTGTTGCTGCGGGGAAGATGACAGGCATGGGATACTCACATCCTTGAAGGAGGTCAGCATAACGATTTGATTTGAGATTGAACGACTAAAAGGACGAGTCAATCTTGTCCCGCAGCTAGCTTGAGCCAATACATAATAAGCATAAAGTACTTCATTTCGAAATGTCAAGTTAATATGCGTATTCAGGATAAGGACTAAAAAGAAAACAATGCCACTAGTATTTGCGTTGGGAAATGACTGATCTATTCGGGTTATTCATGATATAACTTGTGCATGAAACGGAAGTCACGCTGATGCATGTATTCAGTTGTCACGTCTTGGTTCCAGGTGAGATGAGCATGATATTAGCTCAGTTAGCGCATTATCGAGACTCTCAATGTTGACGATTACTCTGAACCATAAACAGCATGTCCATTTCCGCCATAAGGTCTTAATCCTGGGGAACCATGATCCCTCCACTTCGAAAACTTCCCAGATGCAGGGTAAGACCCTCGCGATGGCGTCGCTGACGTAGCCATCGATTAAGCTTGTCAGTAAATTTGTGGGGCTGTTGTTCGGATGAGGTTTACCCGTCTCTTCCGTAACTTTCTGAGGTGATGGTAGGTTCCTGACTAGCAACTCTGACCATCGCCATTGAGGTCTATCAATTTGTGTACTGCTCTGGTAGACCTTGCTTTTGTTTTGTTGGTCAGCGGTTTGATCCCTCAATATCCCGTCCCGAACCCCGCGATGCTCCGTCCCTCAACTCTCCGCCCTGCGCTTCGCGCATCAGCCCACACTAGATGCGCCGTCGCCCGAACAACTCGCCGGACTCTATTCTCCCAGCGATCAAGCCGTTTGACCGATGACCTCGATGTGAACCAACTCAATTCGAAACGACGAGATTACGAGCAGAACCGTACGGCTTTCCTCGCCGCCGGTGCCATTGCCGGTATCGTCTCGTTCGTCTACACAGCATGGAAACTTAAGAAGGCCATTGAGGCACAGGGAGAAAAAGAGAAGGCTGCGATCAAGTGCGATACCGAAGTGCCAACCGAGGTTTTCAGGACAGAGGCGGGCGAGAAGCGAAAAGTGGTTATTCATGACGAGGATGGAAACGAGGTCGTTCCCACAGGCAACAAAACCGTCAAGTTGTTCCCTCGAACTTTGGAAGTCGAGAATGTCGGAGCAGCTGGTGATGTAGCTGGCCCGATTGCGGCTGCTGTCACGGACAAGCACGGCACGGAGTTCACACTCGTTGGATTGGGAACAAGAACAGTGACTTTCCTCGGCTTCGAGGTATACGTGGTGGGTTTCTACGTCGCTACTCAGGATGTCGAGAAGCTTCAGCACTACTTGGTCAAGAAGATCAATCCTCTTGCCACGACACTGATCCCTTCCGAGAAGGAGGATCTGCGAAAGGCTTTGCAGGATGCCACCGAGGGCGAGGAGACATGGAATTCGATTTTGAAAGAAGCTGGGTGCCGCTCAGCGTTCCGCATTATTCCTGTCAGGGATACCGACTTCCCCCACATGCGCGACGGCCTCGTCAGAGCTGTTCAGGCTCGCTCAGCACGCAACCCAGATTACAACGATGAGTCATTCGGAGAGGCCATGAAGCATTTCAAGGTCTTGTTCCAACGAGGTCAAGTAGCCAAGAAGAATGAACTTTTGCTCGTTCGAGACGCTGCCGGAAAGCTGACCATTACTTATAACGATGCCACACGTAAGGAGCCTGTCAAGACCGTCTTAGGAACTGTTGAGGATGAGCGACTTTCCAGATTGTTGTGGCTCAATTACCTCGCTGGCAATAAGGTTGCGTCAGAGGAGGCTAGGAAGAACATCATCAATGGCGTCATGGAGTTTGTCGAACGACCCGTTGGCACAGTCGCCACGCAGGTTCTGTGAGAGGGTTCGTTTTACAGCAAAAAGATGTACACTACGGGAATTTAGGCATGTATCACTATGTAATGCACGAGGACTCGAACAGATTTGTCGAAAGATCATGAATTCAACTCATTTGGGTTTATTTCACCCAAGCTGTAGTACCGTACTCTTCAAGTACAGCCAATCTATCTATGCCGTATACGGTTCAAAGACACGTCTAGAGCTTAGAACTGAAAACATCAAATGTCCTTAGCCCATGATGTCCAATTGTCGTTATTGTTTTTGTGATTTCTTACGCCTTCAAGGCATTGGCCTCCTTGAGCAGGCTCTTGAGCTTTCCGCCAGAGTTCATGCTCTGGACGTCCGAGTTACCACCAATGTGCTGTTGGTTGATGTAGACGTTGGGGACGGTGCGCTGGCCAGAGATCTTCTCTAGAGCGTCCTGGAGAGCAGAGCCATCGGCTGCGAACTTTTAGTAACTGCTATGATGCCATTGAAACTGTAACCAGACTTACAAACTTCATCAAGCTCGAGGAGCTCGTACTCGGTGTTAAGGTCGTCGAGAGTCTTCTTGGTCTGCCTGCAGTAGGGGCAGTAAGACTTGGAGAAGACAACTACAGCAAAGTTAGTCACTTCCTAATGCAATATTCGTCTCGCAACAGAGTAACGTACCAACAGAGTTGTTGTCAATGAGCTGCTGAACCTTGGTAGATGCTTGAGACATTGTGCCGGGGCTTGTTGCGCGAGTGAAGAATGATCGAAAGAAACTCATAAGGGAAGCTTTGTGCAGGAGTGGGGGAGGTATTTATTCTAAGGCAATAGAGGGACGGATTGCGCAAGATGTATGTGGACGTATGCGCTGTAGCTGAGGGCGAATTTGCTTTGTCAGTGGTCGAAAACAGTTTCGGTCGGCTGGCGACTGATAACTACGATGATGCAATCAGCTAATTCCGGATTAAGTAATCATGCTGTATGGTAGGGCTGTTTGGAATCAATTTACGTCGGTCCATTGCGCCTCTTCACCCTATGGAGTAACCAAACTTATGGTCAGTTTGTTTTCTTGCCATTGTAATCATTTTGCTACATACAAATAGTCATTGGTGTTTTGACACGAACACCATAAGCACTTGCTTATGCTTGATTTTGGCCAACTACCGTACCGGCGAACCCACCCTTGTAAGCACAGCCGAAAGATTAGGTACATACATATATGATCAGGGAACAGATGCCCGAGTATTCCAATTCTGGTCGGTTTATCAACAATTAGGTTGATCTCTCCCAGGCAGATCAAAACTCAGTAATTGGGTACAGTAAGAGTCGCACCCAGCAACTGAACTCAACCAAGATAAACACGTAATAAGCAAGCATATATAGTGATGAGAAGGACTGGGTATTCGTTGGATAATCATGACTCGTCATTGGTTTCCAGTCAACCCAAACCAGAGCTAAAACTTAATATTGAAAAAATAAAATAAAATAAAGGCAAACGGGCCATGCTTTTGCCGAATGAATAAGCGATGATTCTGTTCTAATATTTTCTTATCTGGCGTACCTAGGGTAAGTGAGTAACTAGAAAGATCCAGATATATTTTCCAAGTTGCCATGTAGGAATGCTTTTGGGAAGACGTTGCGTGTTAGGTTGATACTCATTCGAACCTTTTATACGAATCTCTTCAAGTCTAGCCATCAATGGCTCCTGTCGATGAGGGTCCTATGGTGGTCCCTCGGTTTGACTAGTCATGATACTCAATCTTGAACCTCCACTCATGGAGGAGACGAAGTTAAGCAAAAGTCGTCCGATACCTGGAGTTAAGTTTTAGTTATTGGGCGTTTTGATTTCTATCTCTCATTGGGCTAGTTTTCATCATGACCAGATGATGATCTAAGACAAATCTGTGGTGGCTCTGCATACCCACCATGAAAATACTGACAAACTTCATGATATCTGCATCTGACATCAGCCCAGTCTCGCAATGTGATCATAGGACTTTGTACGCATGACTAAAGAAATGAAGCAGTTATTAAAGTCCGTCTCTTAATGGCTTGTTACTTGCTACTCAAACATATCTTGGCATTAATTGTGTCAAGGTCAATTGTAAAAACGCCATCTTGGATCTATCGGTTACAGGACCCCTTGATTGCCATTTCCCGCTAGAACACTCTGACACATTCCCCCAGTTTTCGATTGCCAATTGTCAGGCCATGGACCTGGAACAGAAGCGCTGCTGGATTCCCCGTGCGGCTCTTGGCTTTTAGTACCCAGGTCCATAGATTATCAAATTTAGAAATCCAGATCTGGCCTCTCCCTTTCCACTGTTGTAATTTAGACCTTTCATCTGCAACGCACACGTAACATTAGACCCAAACTTTTGCCATTACCAAAAAGGGACAAGAAACAACGTCTGAGTTCTTCGGCGCATATTTCTTGCATTCGATTTGTTTCTTGGGGGCGACCTCTTGCACTGCACTTGTCCCCCTCTCGCCCACATCTCCACCAATCGCTGGTCTCACGACTTGCAGTTTTCAAGTGTCCCCTAAAAAGCTGCCCGGTTTCTTGCATTGCATCGCCCCGTCATCGCCAATACAGAATACGTACAGCACTTAGACTCGCGCTACAGCACTGTACTGTACGACTTGACCAGGACAAAACCGACTGACTGACGCCCAAGCCCCTCACGGTGTCACCCGCGAAAAGAGCCCAGCTCAGCCCAGCCCAATACCGGTACACCAGTCTGCCCAGTTTCGCCGTGTATCACCGACGGCCTACGGTAGTTTACACTTCCCCCACTACCAAATTGCCTTGTTGCGACGCAAGACGAACAAGGCGGACCGCGCGTTAGGTGCAGAACCTAACTCAGGGTCGTGATCGTCGCATTCTGTCTACGATTCGCAAGCTTCTGGTTGTCGTTGCACGCCTTGCATCCTAACCCACCTGTTCCGTTCATTGCTCCACATCAGCCCACGGGTCGATCACAAGAGAACCACCAGTCGCTCAGCTTTATCGACCGACCGCCCTGTCTTGACCTCTCTTCCTGTTAGGACCTTGGTCAATTACTGCACTCGTATTCCCATTTGCCTCTAGGGTGTCCTGTTTGGGACCACCTTAGAAACCGTCGAACAAGGTGGATTCCGCCCAAGAAATCGTGGCATCTCCCGGTGCCTTACAAAACGTCACGTCCTACCTCAACGGGGCGCTGGCTAACCTTTCGTCTGCCTTTCAAGATTCGGGCGAATACATATCAGACACTCTCGGCGTCCCTCCAACCCTCGTCTACAGCAGCCTCGCTGTCCTAGTCGCCGTCCCCTTAACAATGTCGAGATACGGCTGGTCTATTGGCCGCGAACAGATTTCGCCCTACAGTTCTATGCCCAGCGGCGTCCCCGCTGTCACCGACGACGATTTTAGTTACATCACTTCCCAAGATCTTGATGGCGTCACCGAGGAACGATACTATCCCAGATCTCACTCGACCGCACCCCCACCAGCTCCAGAAGACGATGTTCTCCTTATCAAAAATCGCGGCATCACGTATCCCGCTCATTTCCCCGCCTATGCGATCGGGGACGGAAAGCTGCGGGTGATAGATGTCAAGGACCGGGTGGGATTGATGATGGAGCTCCCTGAGCGTGGAACTGCACGCATCAAGCTCCTTTACAAGGGAAAACAACTCAAGGATCCTAATGCGCCGGTACGAGATTATGGTGTTAAGAACAACAGCGAATTGATGGCCGTCATGCCCGAGATGGATGCAGCGAGCAGTGGTTCAGAGGAAGAAATGGTCATCGTTGATGCCCCCCAGGAAGACAGAAAAACACGTCGCCGCAAGAACAAGCGTAACAAGAAGAAGGGCATCACCAGCGATGGTGATTCTTTATCGGCCAGCCCCCGCGACAGTGCTTCTACCTTTGACCACCCCAGGTCACCCCCAGCGCCTCCTACATCCACAGGAGCTCCTAGCGGTCCTATGAAAGTTTTGGACGATCTCGCTGTTGAATACGAAATCAAATGGTTGCCATTGTGTTCTGACTACATTGCATCACCACCTTCAGATCCCAAGAAGCGAGAGGAGGATCACCGCAAACTATCCGAGAGTATTATGATGCACATCATGCTGAAGCTGGACGGTGTTGAGGCTGAGGGAATGCCAGAGGTCAGAGCGCGAAGAAAGGATTTGGTCAAGCAAGTTCAAAAGACATTGAAGGATCTGGATACAGCAAAGGAGTCTTGAGCCCGCATTAAGCGAAGGCGTTGAATGTTATTATCGGTGGTCGATTGAAAAGATTGTCTGGTTTGAATGCACTTGGCGTTACTGGGAACGACTTATCGACTACTACCATTGGTTGCTCTTGATATAGAAAAAGCTGTACAATAGATTCAAGGAATGGCCTTGACGATGATGACTGATAGACAGCATTTGAGCAGATTGTCACAATAATTTGATTGAATTTACTTGGGGTTGATGCTTGTGCCATGCAACCTTGTTATCAATCTGTGATGTAAATCTCGGCATTAGCAATGACCCTTATCTTGTCTTGCATCAATCCAGCTTTGCCAGCCAACATGTCAAAATCCAAGCTCAAATCACGTGGGCTTATCCGGCGGCGGAAGCCCCGCTATCAGTCAATCACTTTTGCATCAATTCTAGTGATTCGGAATTTCTTCGGCTTAACTCCATCTAGGTCTCTTAGCCCTAAGCAACTCCAGCAGTCGCTTGCTCTGAGAAGAAGCCTTTCCATTTACAGTTAGCGTACAAGGCACAACCAGCCCTCCACGGCCCTTGGATTTTTCGCCCGTCAATCAGTATCGCGACCACTTGCACCCAACATTCGAGGGACGACTAACCCCAGCAGCACAGGAAATCCAAATCTTCGCCGACCGGTTTGAGGATTTGTTTGTCTTAGCCGTCGACTGAGCTGCCTTCTTTCCTTTTCTTTTAATTCCCCCAGAAAAGACGGTTACGATGTCGAGCTTCGAGCAAGTTGTGAGTGCCACCGACAGAAAATACACCAAATCAATATTGCATTGAGGCAAGACGAGCTGCGGGCAGTTGGGAGACGTTTGCGATGGGATTGGGGACGCTTTGGGATCTCAGGAATCAGCGCCTACAATTGTTATGGACGCTGCTCGTCGCTTGCTTCAAGATGGGAATATTGGTCTTCAAGACGCATTTCGCTGACCGTTGTGTGCGTTTACAGGTCGTCATCGATGGCAAGGGCCATCTCCTTGGCCGACTCGCCTCTATTGTTGCCAAGCAGCTCCTGAGCGGTCAGAAGATCGTTATCGTCCGCTGCGAGGCCCTCAACATCTCCGGCGAGTTCTTCCGCGCGAAGCGTATGTCTACCCCACGATACCACAACTTCGATATGTGGTCGAGCATCCTCTGGAACAATACCACAGCGATGCCACTTGAAGAACATCCAAGCTGATCATAACAACAGTCAAGTACCACGCCCACCTCCGAAAGATCACCCGATACAACCCCACCCGCGGTGGTGAGTCGAAGCCGTTTCCTCAACCTTGAACAACAGTCATTGACTCGAAATAGGTCCCTTCCACTTCCGCGCTCCTTCCCGAATCTTCTACAAGGCCGTCCGTGGCATGATCCCCCACAAGACTGCCCGTGGTGCCGCTGCTCTCGAGCGCCTTAAGGTCTTCGAGGGTGTCCCCCCTCCCTACGACAAGACCAAGAAGGTCGTCGTTCCCCAGGCTCTCCGCGTTCTCCGACTCCAGCCCGGCCGCAAGTTCTGCACTGTCGGTCGTCTGTCCCACGAGGTTGGCTGGAAGTACCAGGATGTCGTTGCCCGGTATGTTTCCCTGATGAAGTGTCTGCAAGACACAAACTAACTTGTCACAGATTGGAGGAGCGAAGAAAGGCTAAGGGTGCCGCCTACTACGAGCGCAAGAAGATTGCTGCCCGACAACTGGCCGATGCCAAGAAGAACGCTACTGTCAAGGAGGAGACCTCCAAGGCTCTTGCCAACTACGGCTACTAAGCTGGCCATATCCCTCGACCTAGAATCTTGCCGGTCTAGGTACAACTTGGCAACGTCTATCATTTCTCGTGCGTTTCATTAGATTGGCGCGGTGGTTCAAAGGGATTTACTTGATTTGCTGAGTGATGGCAAGGGTGGCTCGAGGAGTAGATGTCGATTCCCCCCCAAAAGAAGTGTTCTAAATGAAAAGTCCCCCAACCACGATTGTCGAATGCCCCTTTTGCACTTGACACCCGAGAAAAGAAGAACTTAAAGCACAGAGATTCGAAGATTCAACATGATTGAATGCATGGGATTGACCGAGACTTTGTGTGGATACCTCTTCGAGCTTTGGGTTACGTGATGAGGCTGTTGATAATTTGGAGGAGGGATATTTCATTAGTGAACGTTTGACGGGGGCTTGGAGCTTGCCATTGATCCCGTGTTTATCCAAGGACGCCAGAGTTCGGCGGACGGGTTTTATGAGTGATGGCAATGGGAGGTGATCTTGTTACGCTTCCCTGAACGGGACAGGGTCTCGCATTTTGCACAATAGGAGTAGAAAAGGAAAGGCTCTTGTTTGATCAATCACAATTACATGTGAATGTATTATGTCTTGTGCCTGTCCATGTTGACGTCAGTGTTTGAGATTAAGCTATTAGTGAGTGAGTGCTTTGTAAGTGGTGCAGTGATATGTTATTGGACTGTCCATCCTTTCGCTTGAAAAGTCTTTCAGCACGGTTGTACACTCGTCTCCATGTTGCAGTATTTAATTTGTCTTTCACTGTGGCCGAGTGAAAACTCGAACCAGTCTTTGGAGTTGCTATTCTAAGTGTGATGTTGTAGCTTTTGGCCAATATGACATCGGATACATGTGTATATATGCCCAGATATTGCACTCAAGGCAGCACTTTTGTTCGATAAGAATAACCAGTGTTGCAACCATATGCTCCAGGAATTCATAATTAAACAAAACATTCATAAAGATCAGAACTTCATACGGATGCCGATGTTCAAAGATTACTTTCATCATCTCTTGTTGTAGGGTATGATGGTGGTTGCTCTCCAGGGTGTCATGTGCTGATAAGATAAGCTTTTTCATGTGAGGTGTCCTCACCCACTCTATCACTTTGGGTGCAGTGGGACAACCTCCAAACACTTTGTCACTTTACACTCCCAACCTGTCACTCTTTTACGACTCAGAGACTTACGAAAAAAGAAACGAACAATACACTTCAGAAGCAACAACCACATACTAGAAATTAAAAGAAAATACAAACAAAGCCCGTCATCATGTCGGATCTCGACCACTTCGACCTCCTCCCCATTCAGATGGACCCTCAGTCCAAGGCCATTACCTCGCAAAACGCATCGCGCTCTCTGGCCGCCGAACTCGAAGCTCTCAACACACTCCACCGCTCCCTCCTCAACATTGAGCACCCCTCGGGCGCACCACCACCTCCCGTGCCCGTCAACCCCAAGCGCACCGCCAACGTGACCAAGCTGCGCGATTCGGGTAACAACGAATATCGCAAGGGCAAGTTCCCCGAAGCTATCAAGTTTTACACTCTGGGCGTGCAGATGGCCTTGCAGCGCCCCATGTGGGAGCCCGCTGCGCTCGTGCGGGAGGAGATAAGCGGACTGCTTGCCAACAGGGCGCAGGCGCACATGGCGATGCAGAACTGGCCTGAGGGTGCTGTTGATGCGCATGCGAGCGTCGAGGCGCGCTGGGTTGGAAACGCAAAGGCTTGGTGGAGGAGAGGAAGATGTTTGGCTGAGATGGGTCGATTGGAGGAGGCTCGGGACTGGGTCAGAAGAGGATTGGAGGTTGAGGGTGAGGAGGGAGAGTTGGTGCAGCTGTTGAGGGAGATTGAGGGGAGAATCAACAAGCAGGAGGCTTAAGTGTGCGAAACATGGTTAAGGGCGCTTAGGCTCAAGGTTGAAGGCTAAGATGTTGTCGGAGGATTCACCCGAGACATGAGAGTTGGGTGCAAGATCTGAGGCAATGATAGAATTTTGAGGTCTCAGGGAGGGAATACCAGTGACACTGGCATATGGGATGTTTCTATTGACGGCACTGTTTGTTTGGTCGTGGTTATCACTAGGAGTTTTGTTAATATCAACGCAACGCATTTGATGTATCACATGAAAATCCAACGCCGGCCGACTGTACAGGCCTCGTCTTTCAATGAGACACCGTCTAACGAGTTAGTAACTGGTGTCGACATTTACTATAACTCGTATGCAAAATATGGCATCTACCAAATGTATCCATGGATAATTTAATCGTACACTGCCAATTCTTCCGTCATGTAATCGCTGCGCCTGAGAAAAGATTAAGGAAACGCGAAACAGCCCCCCTCCCTTTATCCCCTATCCATAGCCTGATCACCTGGTTCCCTAAATACCATTCCGAAGGATCTCCTCCATGTATTGCAATTCGTGACCCATTCCTGCGTGTCTTGGCCACTTTATTTCCGTCGCAGCATACCATTAGAGAGTAAACAAGAACATATAATAAGAAAACCGAGAGAAAGGAATTGGGTGTCAAAAAGCAGCTAACTAGATCCTTTTCGCATGCAATTGAAGTTGCTGAAAAAGACACATGATTGTGAGCTTTGCGAGTATAAATAGGGGCTAATGAGGCCGTATGGATTGTGGCTGGTATTTCCACATAATTTCCCCCTAGTTCATCGTTGGCGTGATGCCTTATTCCGTTTGCGAAAAATGCGACAGGAGCAAGATACCGTACGCTGCTGCTCAGCAGATAATCAAGACCAGACCAGAAAACAAAATATTCTTGTATCAAAATAAAAAAGAAGAGTTCTCGTTTGCGAGGGGTATCTTATTCGCAAGACATTTGCTTGTCGTGTTGTTGTTTGTTTTGGTGGTTCCCTTTAGATTCCGTTCTACTCCTTCTCGCTGAGCTTCTCGTTGAGGCTCTGTCCGCGAGGTCGCATGACGGCGTCCTGGCCACTCATTCTCCTGTCGAGAGCGCGCTCAAGCTTTGCGCCGAGGGCGAGCTTGCTCATGTTGTCTGTCTTCTCGTCGGTGAGGATGACGCGCTGAGAGGAGAGGGCCTTGTTCTCCATGCGGTCTAGGCCGGTGGCAATGTCGCGAATCTCGGCGTGAGCAGAGTCGGTGGTTCCGACGGTGGGAGACAGCGAGGGTGCCATGCTGTAGGTGCTGAAGCGGGAGTTGCGATTCTTGGAAGAGTCAGTGGACGGCTGATCTTTTTCGTTTTCCTTTGTAGGTTGGCGATTGGGTTGGGAGTGAGCGTGCGATGAGATCCACGGCCTGACCATGGTGGGCAGTGAATGAGGTTGAAGTAGGCACAGATACGGATGGGGCAAGAGTAACAAACAAGAAAGAAAAGATAAGTCAGAGAGAGGAGGTGACAGGGGAATGTATCAAGGTGGTAATGATAGGCGTAGTCAACAAAGAAGGATGACGACCAAGGCAAGGTAGCAGTGTTGTAGTGTAGTATGGGCTGAACCGAGCGGCCGGTCAGGCAAAGAGTCACATTTCAGCGGTTTCGGTTTCGATTCTCAGCATTCTCCAGCACCCATCGCTCATCAAAGTGGGCAGACAGCAGAGCAGAGGAGACTAGAGGCGGAACTAGACGGGACGAGCTTGACCGGGGGGGTTCCTAGCCAAGTGGATGGACAAAGGAGAGGATGAGAAAAAGAGAAGATCCGAGCGGACATAACATACCGAAGGGGCCATGATGGGCCGAGAAGAGTCCAAAGAAGTAGGCATGGTTGATAATGCGATGGGGATTTGTTGAGCGGGTATTATGGATGATTTATGAAACTCGAGACGAGGATTCCCAAGCAAAGAGGAGAAAGGGGAGAAGCGAAAGTGAAGAAAGAAAGAGAGATGGAGTGGGTTTTTGAGAAAGTGGATAGAGACGTAATTGTAATAGTAGAAATAGACTGGGCGCAGTTAATACAATAGCGAGCGAGGGAAGTTGGAGCTATGTATGTAGGTAATTTAAAAAACAAAACAAAAAAAAACGGATGAGCGGGTGGGCTTTGACCGTTTTGCTGTCGACTTTGTCAGGTGGGCTGCTTGCTTTCTTTTTGCTATTTTCTTTTTCCTTCGTAACAACACTCAGCGGGGGAAACAAGAAATGCACGGGATGCGAACGGTATTGTGGATGATAAAAAGGAAGAAAAAAAAAGAAAAAAAATAGGGCAAGGGGAAAAGGAGAGAAAGATTTGTTGGAGATTAACGCAACAGAACAGCACGAGTCTCAGCGGCTGGTCTGGTCTGGTCTGGTCTCGTCTGGGTCCCCCCGCAAGATAGGCTGTTTTACAGGGGTGTGTGATACCTATGTACAGAAGTACACACGCTACAGTTTTAGAGGACAATGATAGCTAAGTTACCCGACACTGAGATGACAGACAGTCTAGGCCAATGGGCTGGATTGGACTGAACTCAAAGTTGGTTTGATGCGATACAGGAATTGAATGAATCAATTAATGAATATGTTGGTGAAGAATAAATTGATCCATCATGCAAAACTCGTCAATCCAAAAAAGTTGACATGAGCTAATAGTAGGCGTTTCAAAACATCCAAGGATCAGACCAGATGATGCCCCCTGGAACAAACACTCGTACAAGGCCCAAGGCTCCATTGCCCCCCACCTGCCCTGCCCTGCATCTCTACGGAGTAGGGGACTTTTTCCATTTGCCGGGCAGTCACTTCTGATGAACACCAAAAGAATACCTCACGGGGAATCTAACAGCCATTTTTGTGGTCACTGGAATGTTATCATTGACGATCAGGGAAAGTGGTCTATAGATGAACCAGCCACCCCGCGTGGAAGCCACGTAGACATGTAGGTACGGGATTGAGTTTTAGAGGATCATATGAGATGACGGGCGTGTAGCAGAAAGCGGAAGCATACTCTGTACTGTAGCGGCTGAAGAGGGACAGCCTGATCGTCATTTCCACATGGCATGGCATGGTGGCGACGAGAACGACAAGAAAAGAGGGGGAGAGACACATGGCTGCTGTGATGATCCTGGCATTACACGTGGGTGACTTATGGATTGGAGGGGATATGGAACTTAATATCATGCATTAAGTCAAAGTTCAACCTGTAAGCTGAGTTTGGGTGCGTTGCCGAGTATAGATAACTGCGTCTCGTATTGTAAACCCATGACTGTCAGCAAAGGGGACGTCACATTTTGGAGATGATCAACTCAGCTTTAGCGACAGTTACAATTGACAGCCTGCTTGCAATATTGCAACAAGAGATTGTGCTTGGGATTCGATCGATATACCTTGATAACAGAAGCTTATCATGGCTGCAAAAAGTCCAGATTCATCTTGGTTAGTCCAAAGGCGTCACCCGAAGCTCCCGCACTACCTACCTATTGCCTAAACCGACATGAAACTTACGCCATCATCTAGAACAGGTCTTTTTCTTGTCAGATTGACGATGCCAGTAGCCGTCAAGTTATCTCACCGGCCCTTCTTGAAGACTACTGTCTTGGCGACTAGGATTGGAACCCTCGACTTTGCAAATAATTATTGACCAATATTGCTACTTAGTGATAACGACAATACCCAACATATATGACTATCAGCCCTTTTATCAGGCCTCAATAGCTTCGTCTTTGGGTTACCGAGGTAAAATATTCAGACTATTGGCTGACGTTTCAGTCCATTGCAGATCATCATCATCCCGGTTCTCCTTTTACCTTTTTGGATGAGGCAGACCAGAGTCATCAACGCTATCGTCGAGACGGACTGTTGTTTGCACGTGGCTACTGGACCTTGAACAGCCTATAATAGCTATTTGGCTCAGACGCATCTCATTCTCGGGCCGCAGAGTGGACTGACGGTTCGACGGTGGCTTTGACTATAAAAAAACTTTATCCAAATCTGGTTTGTGTGAGCGGAGACAGAGATGAGATGTGGATAATCTGACAGGCGATTGAGTTAGATCTTATCGTCAACATCTCCCCGCGATAGGTGAAATTGTCTCTGATCCTAAGATAGTATAGATCGATGTCGAGACCGAGTCTGTGAATATCAGACAAATTGGAATGGCAAACATTGAGATAGTTAGACTAAGGGTTAAGTTATCAATTGCGACTGCCCTATTAAGGTGGACAACTCGGTCATAACCCGCACCTGCCTTGACGTACTATGCATCAACACTCTCGAAATACGAAAGGGAAAGAGACAAAACATCTATTCGCAAAAACAGCTTGCTTCTCCAGCATTATCATTATCATCATCATCGTAATCATAATCTATCAACAACACAGATGACTCCTATCGCTTGCTCCTATGCCTCTTTTTGTTCGATGTGTACTCCACGTCAAGCCTATATCTCGAACTGCCAGAGCTCGACTTTGACGAAGGCGGCGATGGTGTAGAATCCTCTTCCGAGACAGGCCTCGAGAAAGCAGACCCGCGACGATGGGACTTGGTGGCGCTGCTGTACCCGAACTTGCGCGACGCAGAACCCTTTCGCATCTCCGAAAAGGTCATTTCTGGCGAAGAATCATCATGGCTTGAGCCTGGGAACATCAGCTAACTGTACAACTACTTTACAGGGAAGGACTTACCGTATCGTACGCACTTGCTACAACACCCGTGATCGCACGTGGTCTCTACAGACTCGTATGAAAAGGACTCAGGATCTATCTCCAACCTGCCCAGCGGCATGGTGCACCAGCCTTGGGTGTTGGGACCCTGCTGGCATGAGCAGCAGGTCCAACTGCCGCCTTTGCTCTTGAACTGGCAGTTCTGAAGAGGACAGTCGGACGTCGTGGGCTGGGCTGCTGCGAAGGACATGTTACTGCAGGGCGTCTCGTAGCCTGTCTCTAGATCGATGAGCGCCGATGGGCAATAGTGCCAGTTGATGGATGTGTGAGCACAGGGGTGGTGACGAGGATGGCCGTGACACATTGTGACTATCTGAGAAATGAGAAGTGAACAACTCTGCTTTTTTTCAATATGGACTGCCTCTGGACTGCCTCATCTTTGGTCTATTTATACACGGACAGCGATCAGTCTGGCTACCAACTCGACAGATGGCCCTCTCTCATGACCAAGACCAGCTGCAGGCTTAGTTTTCCTCCAGGCGAAGCAATTCTCACAAACAGAGACCTCACAAATGCACATTCAGATACCAACCATACAATTTGCATACTCCTTCTGAGGCGTCTGCATTGCATCACTCACAACTATAATCATCGATCGTGTTCCCCATTTCTGCTGAACGTTGCATCATCGGGGGCTGCATCTCTTCCACCCAAGTCTTCGATGCGGCAGAGTTTTCTCTCAATGGTCCCAATGTCTCGGAATTCTTGCATGCTCGATTCGATGATATCCTTGTGCGACATCAGCTTATAGGACGCCACAAGAAACGAGGCGGGTCGTACGGGGTGAGATGGTGGAGTTTGGTGGTACAAGATGGGTATGCCGAGATCGGTGGTTGGCGAGATGCGATGAATTCGGCAGCCTGGTTTGTCAGGATTAGTGATCTTGGATTGTGATGAAAGTGAAGACCACATTATGGCCAAGACAGCAAGGGTGCTTGGATAAGTGTGTGGTTGGTCAAGCACAAACCACCACATCTTGTGCATCTACCAACGCGATCTATTGTACTGCTCTGATCAATCTCGATTTAAACCCCCTGGCTCTTGACATAATCTGGTACAACTCTATATGCCAGTCTCGGAGGCGCTTGGGAATAAGTCAATGGTCACAAGACAAGTCCCCAAGATGATTCAGAACTGGGATAATGCTTGTAAGTCATAGTGTTGGGTTCGAGAGTTATTGAGGAAGTGTTCGTGAGGATTATCACCATACAGGGACCTGAGTTTGACATGGTACATTTGGGTATGATTAAGATTGATGGCTGTTTTTTTGAAAACAACAGACAACGAACGTCTTCAACTATTATATCGGAGTATCAAGTCCGAACGACATCTAGGGGTATCATCCTCCACTGTTGCTCTGTTCTGCTCGTATGGCATAGTCCTCTAAGAGAAATACTCTCTAGACGGCATACACGATTCGCAGCAGATATGCTCACACCGATACGTGGCCCCCTCTCCTATCATGACACAGCTGCATCGTCCGCCTACATTCCATGTCTTGCCGCACCAGCAGCAATCCCAAGCTTGGTTCTTAGCCTCAAAGGGACAGTCTGCAAGTGGGCATTTGGGAAGCGTGTAGCCAGACGGGGGAGGGTATGGGATGGACTGTTTGGTGGTGTTGCTGCAGGCGCGACGGTGCAAGAGCCCGATTGTGCAGTATCTTATGTGCGTTGAGACATGCTCGCATGCGAGACGAAAAGTGATTTGTTGGCACATTTTCCCGGATATACTGAGCGGATTGGTTGCTGAAATGATGAGTGACGATGGGATCATCAATATGGCTACTGACATGACCTGTCCTAACAAAATCAAAATGCTTCATGCAAAGATGAAGGTATATGGGTTTTATGTATCCCAATCTTCTTCAAAATTCCGATCCAACATGCCAAACCGGCTCTCCTTACCCTTTCCTTGACCTCACCAGCGCAACTGCAACCGTGAGGGATCCCGAGGGCGGACATGGCTTTCATATCTCCCAAAAGAGCCTGAAGTCGGGCGGACAAGTTGAAGATCGGGATTTATTGGGTGTATTGGCTTGAGTTTCGTAGCATAGCTGACGACGATTGCTTCCACCACTGTGGTTTCTCGATCGTCAGAGGGAAAGAGTGAGCTCCTTCGAGGCCATAAAGACGTCCGTCACTGTGAAACCTCTGTATCGGTTGTTCATACTTTGTGGTTTGGGAGTGTTACTCGTGATTGGGTCTTGTTCTTCATTCATCGTAGCCCGTTCCTTTGCGGAAATTGAGAGTCATTAAAGGGCTTGCAAAACGACCAAGGTTGGAAACATAGGCGATAGAATCTGGATGCAGTCAGCAAAACAGATGTGGCAATAGCAAATGGAAGAGGATAATAATAGACTTGCTAGAATTGAACGCCATGAGGGGGACGGGTATACATCGTGGCGGCTACCTTTTGCCTGCATATGCCACAACGTCGGACTATACTCGAGGCTGAGACATGAGCTGCGAGTCAAACCCCAATCCTCACGCATCATTCCGGTATTCTTCGGATCTTTGTGCCTATTCATGTCTTGTCCTCCGTGCAATTCTCGCATACTTGATGCGTGCAAACAACCGCAGTATTCGCAGATCGCACGTTCAAGCACTTGACGCTCGAGTTCCCTACTCTCCCGCACATGCAACACACCCACCTGCCGTTGAGGTCAGCAAGTCGACACTCTCCTGAACTACAGCGAGGATCGACCATGCACTGACTCATAGAACATGGGTCGTTGAGGTCGCCGTAGGGGGAACTAGTAGAGACGTTGTCGCAGGGCTCGATGGGCTGGCTAGTGATGGGGTCGTAGTGAGCTGCGGCGCAGAAGGTGTAATGGTAACTGTAGGTGATGGGACGAGGACAAGGGGGTATGTGATGGTAGTGGATGTAGTTGGTGATGCACATCGTATTGTTGTACAGATGCGTGTATGCGTGTCTCGGGAGGATGCTTCAGCTGGATACGATCGAGCGTAGGGAACGATGAGATCTGGACTGCGCAAGCGGTACGGGTTCTGGTATTGAGAGTACTGCGTTGCTGTAATGTACAAGATATGTTATGTATTCGAAGACGGTCTGTTTCTGCAGGTTTCGACAAAAGAAGCAGGTGGATGATATCACAATGAGGGTATATATATATGTTATTGGCTCGCAGCTGAATGGGGAAGTAGGGCTAACAGAGAATGTGCTTTATGTCAATAGACCTACCAAGAAGTGCCAGGATCAGATATACGAGAAGGGACTTGTCAAGACACGGACGTCCCGAGTCAAGGACTGTCAGGGTAAGTGACTGATATAATACAAAGGCTGTATGTCAAGCCATAGAATGACCAACAACATCAAATTTCCCAAGGAAATCATGAGATCAAGTCGAGACCAAGGACGCTCTTTATATTTCCTCCCTCTAGTATCAAAAGAAATAGCCCACGATCAAGATAGACTGCCAGGCGAGCCGACCTCATAAGACAACTCAGCTCAGCCCCGACACTACATTAACGTCATATCCGTAGGGCTGAAGCTGGAAACGGGAACACTAACCAGCAGTTCTCTAGCCCAGATTCCCCCTCGACGAATAGACGGTGCAACATTGCCCTGAACAAGGGGGTGACTGGGTATTGTAAGACGGGGATTAGCCCCAAGAGTGAATAAGCGGATAAAAGCCCGGATTCGTAAATGAAACGAAACTGACCGGGATCAAGTATACGATTGCGCTCAGTCTCAGTAGTCGAGTCAATGCGGGAGTCTTGACCGAGTTCTCGGTGGCGGCGTTTTCTTTCTTTCTTGATGATGGGGAACCAAGCTGAAGATAGAGTAACACGGGTTCTCGGATCCTTCATGTTTCTTTTGAGATGTTCATGCGGGATAAGCAAGACCTTTTTTTACCTCGTGGAATTAATGTAGGTATGAATCATCAGGAGCTTTTGCTCCTAAACTAGCATTGTATATCCGTTCTTCTTCACTTTCCCCATCACCCTGGTATACGGATGAGAGCGATGTAACATGTACTCAGTAGAGCACATCATAGACGCATCTGCGGAAATGATGGTAATTTGACGATATATGTTCGCCTTGTATTTGTATGAGCGCGAAAAGGGTTGGGTTGTAAATTGACTGCTTACTCAGGTCTCACTAAACACATGGCTCCCTCGTGGAGGGGATACTTTGTTTCACGATTGCTTTCTTTACGGGGTCGGTTGATCCTTGCATTGGAGGCTCTTAGATTGGTTCGGAATTCGTCCCGAGAAGGGAAACAGTGGGTTATGTATGGTTGGGGATGGAGTGACAGGGCTTGGTATTACTGATGTCACCACTAGAGGAACATGTTAGTTGTGAAATTGAGCTTGACCGTTATCTACAGAAATAGTTATTTAGTCGGTCATAAAAATGACATGATTTCTCGTCTTAGTGTCTCTAGATTGAAGGGAGGGATAGTTCATCTGGTTATTTTGTGCAACTTCAGCGTGGAATCACCTCGTAGGATGGTTACACAGTCATATGGAGAATCAGAATGCCATACCCAGATTACCAACTGAGAGCCCGACTAAAATACTAGAAATTGTATCATAACATCTTGATTCAGAGTTGAATCGAAGTGGCCTTAAGCTGTTAATCTACCTCTGTCTAGCGGCCAGGTCCCGCTCAAACTCCAGGACTCAAACGCCTCTCCGTTGACTATTGTCCGATGGTATGTAGTACACTGACTGGATAAAAAGAGGCTAGGAGTTGCGCCGTACGAGTTTTCCTCAGACTGTGCGGCTATGAATACCCTTAGTCCCCGTGCTAGAAAGACAACACTGGTTCCTCAATACGGACATGCCACAGACGTCAAAGAGTCTAGCGATCTGCAAGTTTACTGCATCTTGCAGTCCTATGTTTCTCAATACTGGTCACCAGATGCTGCAGACGTTACCCTATTACTTCCACCTGTCTGGAACATATTCCACCATTCTTCCTTACCCCTCACAAACCCTCATTGCCGTGCCTTGGCTGATGTAGCATAGTCTTGGCGACCCGGGCACCTTTGTGATAGCGACTACTTGAGGGAAGAGGACATTGTCATTGAGGATCCGGTTTCTGTGGTGTTGTATTTCCCAAGGACAGTCGCGAGGAAATCACCGAGACATTGTTCCACGACTGACCAGTACCAGCAGAGTCTCTGCCCTTCCCCAAACAACAAAAGCGACAGGAGTTTACTAGGTATTTTCGAGGACTCTATCGCTAAGTTCATATCAGAGCTCAGTGAGATAGGGATGTAAGTCTCGGCCAATACGAAGGATTGGTCCCTACCTGAGGCCCTCGGTTTTCAGAAAGCAACAGCCTTGCCTTGGCACCCTACTTTCCTGGGCCAAGGGTTTCGCCCCGACTTACAGAATACTATATTAAAGCAGAGTTGAATGACCCATGTTGTCAAATGCGGGTGCGTGTATGCTTTGCAGACAGCTTGGTTGGCTTTCATTAGCTGGACTCTGGTGAAGATATCACCTCGCGTGACCACTGTCGCATCCCACATATATCTTTGTCTTGATACAGAAATCGATACCGGGCGTTTCCAATACCCTTTGATGGATGCCGAGTAACATATTGAGTTGAAGGAAAGGCAATAGCGTCAAGAAACTCGAAGGGTAGGTACATGGACATTGACCAACAGCGTTCAATCGACTATTATGAACAGGCTATATAGCCAGGCCTCCATGACCGATGACAAATAGCCGTTCAATAAAGGCTATATAGCACCAATTTGGAGTAGCAATTGCTGACATTCCTGCACCTCAAGATGTTGCGTCTTGCCAACTTAGGAGTCAGATAAGCACTGGAACTTGACAATCAGTCACCTCCAAAACACACGTCTGATTTGTCCACGCTAATATATTATATCAGCTTCAATAGATGACCATCTATTAAAATTCGACCTAAGATGACCATCCCTTAGCGCTGACGTGGGACCGGTGGTGAGAAAGCTAAGATGCCAACTTATATACAATACAACCGCGCCGAGAGGGAAGGTATCAGACAATAACAATCTACTCATACCCACAATGGCATTTCGACACTTTGCAAGTCTTCCGCTGGAGCTTCAGATCAAGATATGGCAGATCCATGCACACCCTGGACCGGCCATGCACATTTTTGACGTGTGCTACCCCTCATGGAAAGGGAATAAACGCAGCAAAATAGCATTTCAGACGCTGAGAAATGACAAAACAGGAGAAGAAAAGTTCAAGGAGTGTAAAGAGAAGGTGTTTCTTGATCGTATGGACACTGTTGGTCGGGAATCCGTGTTTGATCCAAGCATGTATCATGCGACTGCCACGTCAAGGCTGATTAGTCGTCTCACGGAGCGGATCGTTAGAGAAACAGAGGCCAGGCAGGATATGAATGAGATCTATCTCCCTGGTCGTGGTAAAAAAATCTCGATCCCAGCGTCGGACGTCTTTATGCTGCGCATTCGCCAAGATCCATTCGATCATTATGATCTAGCCACCGAAATACTTCTCTGTCCACCGCCTATAAAAGACATCCTTGAGAATCAGTGGTCGTCTGAGCTCGCTTCGGCTCTGCGGGGCGCGAAGAAGATAGCTATCGACGTGAACGAGACGTTGGCGACGGGCTTATACGGCGAGTTAGGACTCGAGGAGATTGCATTCTTTGCGTACACGATCCAGAAAGACCTCGAGGTGCTGTACCTAGTAGATGAGTGCACAGGACGGTGTAAGAGCTGCGGAAGACAGAACGTCAAAATGGAGGATATTCGAAAGCGCGACGTCCTGTGGAAAAGTTTACGGACGAAGAATACCGATGACCAAGATCGACCTGGCGATATCATCAACGCCGTCTCGAGGCGCTACGTCGAAGCGACAAACCTTGCCGCGCTAGGATGGGAGGAGGATCATCCCTCGTACCTCTTTGCGTGCTTCATTGATACCGCTATCAAAAACCAACAAGGAGGCACTGATAAAAACAAATTTCAAGGCGTCAGAGTTTTGGTGGTAGAAGATGAATGAAGCACGGAGGGATAAATGTAATAGTAAAGCTGTATTATTTGAAGCTAAAGAAACCGCCCGCTCGACTTTTGCCGGGATATACCATAACGCCGTACATGTTCTGCCACTTATATGCATTTAAAATCTGTCTTGTTAGTATAGTTTGTAAGACGGAATTGGGATACTCACCTTATTTCATATGATCCCGCCCTTGTCATGTACCGCACCCACTTAACGCTTGAATAATTACTCTTCTCAAACACCTTGAGATAGCGCACCAACAGACCCGAACTCGTAAACATGAGTAAGCTAAAGTTCATACTCAGCGGTGGTCGGCTCCACGCGCGCTGGTTGGTCATGCTTGTCAGAATAGCTTCTGCGCTGAGGACATATTCGCTCTGACCCGTAAAGCGACCAATCTTCCAGATGATGACGTTCTCGCTGGGCTCGTACTTGGCCTTGCCCTGCGTGCAGCGCTCGGTGATCTTTGCGGTGTTGAGCGGTGTAGGGATCTTAACAATGACGTTTGTTGCAAATAGCTTGGAACCGAAGTTGGCTTTGACGCCAATGCTGTATTCCACCTTGGACCGCCCAACCTCGTTGACGATGGCGTGCACTTTAAAAGGTAAATTAACGTTCTCGGTGGCACGGTATCGCATCAACTCAAATTCGCCGTCAGGAGGCACAAAGCTAATAATTCGATCGGCGTCGAACTTGCCGAGCTTAACACACTGATGGAACTGGCAGTCCTCAAGGGTGACACTTCCAGCAGCTGCCTTTGTAGCCTTTGTACCCATCTTGTTTCCGCTCGGGAGACTCAGAAGGCCGTCGTTGTCGAGAAGTAAACGATCGTTGAGGCCAAATTTGCACTCGGGGGTGCCGGATAGGTAAGCGCGCATGATGATCTGGCCCGTCACGTCTGCGCGAAGGACAGCGCCGGTGGCGGACATGAGCAGATTGACGTCCTCGATCACGTCGACGAAAGCCTCGTTCTTACGGTATTTTACGTCTGCCTTGCGCCAGGAGAGAGCTCCGGTGGCCTGCATCGTGATCTTGGATGTGTCTTCTTTTCGAGACTCGGACTTGACGCCTTCGGTGGTGATGTACATCTTAAGGGTGTCGGTTTCTGTGTTTTGAGGATATCCGAAGTCGATAATTTCTGGGGAGTGTCAGCGGAGGTGTGGGCGAGCAATTGCGAGACATACCATCGAGAAGCTCATAGACCAAGACAAAGTTATTCTTAACAGCCTCTTCATCAAACTTGCCAAAGTAACCCTTGCCAAGCTGAATCAGCCTGTAGAGGAACTCAAATACAAGAGCAGCATTGGCATTGCTCTTTGTAATAGCGACCAAGTAAATATTCTCGTGCTTGACATGGCTAAAGGTGGTGCTTCCGAGAGTAAGGATGGGCGATCGGACTTGAGCGTTGGAGATGACCTGAATACGAAAGACGTCTGCGAGTCGAGGACGGCAATCGTTTCGGAAGGCGCGGAAGATTAGGTTCTCGCCCTTTTGGTTGAAGACGAGGACGCCGGACAACATGGTCGCGAATTGAGAGAGTTGTTGATGCGATGCGATGGAAAGTTAATCCAATCTCCAGGGTCTCAAGATAGGAGGTGGAGGGTGCCGTAGTGGGGGATTCTGCCAGGTAGCTCAAAGGCGGTGAGCGAGTCGTGGATGACTAACCTGTCGCTGATGATCGAGGTGAAAAAGGACATGGTATTGAACAATTTGTTAATTGAAGTAATCATTTTTGCATGACATCATGTTAGAGTGATGCACTTATTTTATGGTGTTGGCGGCTTTCCATACGATGTTGGTTTGCTTTGTTGAGATGTCTGCAACGTGCAGCAACAACCCCCCATGCTTTAACGGATAGCACCGTTGGAAAGTGCTAAATAAATTAAATTAACAGTATACTTTCCTTTTGGCAGCACGAGCTTGAACTCGAATTAATTAAACTCTTATCATGTTCCTGTTCGCATTTAAATGATTGTTGAAAGTGGATAGCTTGGCATTTGTCCGCCTACTGTTCCGCGTCATCTACTGCGCCGCCAACCACTTGTCTCACTTCCTCAACATCACATACCTAATTTCTATCATCTGAGTCTACGCTCTTCACTCTCGTTATATCGCGCTCAAAATGGAGGACCCTGCAGAATTCCCACAATCTTTCGTTCAACCATGGAAAGAACTACTTCACTCCCGACGCGACGAGCAACAGGATGATTTCCCAAGCTACTACGTTAATAACATCGACTCTCTAATCACAACCAGCTCGCCCAAGTCTTTATATGTAGGAACAGGCCATTCCATCTACACGCGCGCTCTTCTTCCAGCTATTCTGAGCGCCAAACATAGCGTCCAGCTTATTACTTGCTACTGGGCTGCGTCTCCCTCCCTGAATGCTATTCGCGATACACTTGAGCAGCTTGCGACAGCGCGTATCGAGGCCAATACTCAGGCTCGTCTACGGATGACTATTGGATTCTCTTCATTTGGACTGTTTCAGAAGCTTTTTCATCCTGCATCCCAGGATGGTTACGTTTACGAGCCCTCGAAGTGGTCTAAGCTGGGTCTTCCAGATCAACAATTATTACAAAATGCGGGCATCGACCTCACCGTCAAGAGCATCTTCTTTACGCCTATAAGTGTTATGCATCCCAAATTTGTCATTGTTGATGGAAAAAGGGCCTGGATACCAAGCTGTAACGTCAGCTGGGAACGATGGTTTGAAGGTTGTGTCGAGGTTGAGGGCGCTATTGTTGACCGACTCTTGGCCTTTTATGACCGTGTTTGGGCCCAAGGTGATGAACCTCAGCGGATATCAGACGGTCAAAACGATGCACCGGGAGAAATGAAGCCACCATCTCGACTACCAGCCAAAATCGCAGCGTCGGCAACACAGTCAATTGACTTTCCTGCTAATGGCCCAGTGCCGACTATCTTTCTCCCTTCACCACATCATCGCAACCCCAGATTCTCCTTCTTCCCCTTCTTATCTCAAAAAGACCCTCCGATGACTCCTCTAAATGCAGCTCTTCTGACATTGTTCAGAAATGCTAAGCGACGAATCACTATTCTCACTCCTAACGTCACTTCGTGGCCCGTTGTCGAGAGTCTGTTGGATGCGCTCGCTCGTGGTGTTGATGTTCAGATCAGGACAAGCAAAGGCATGATGCTTGTCGAGCAACTAGTCACAGCCGGCACGACGACATCTTGGTGTTTACGCAACTTCATTCAGAGATATGATGCTCTTGTCAATCAGCCGCGACTGTCAGACCCAGAGGCACAAGCACCCACGCCTGGCAAGTTGGAGGTCTTCTACTACAAGCAGCTCGACGCTAGACGTGACGAAGACGACGAACCGGTCGTGAGTCACTTCAAAATGACACTCGTCGATGATGAGTATCTGGTTCTGGGTTCCGGTAACATGGACAGAGCAAGTTGGTGGACAAGTCAAGAAATTGGTCTATTGTTCTATGTTCCTGGCTTCCAAGGCCAACACCTCTGGAACGACGTGCTTGAGAAACGCACAGAGGTCTTGTTTCGATCAGACCACCCTAAACGATTGATCTGATCTGATCACGATCCCTCAGCCGCCTTGATCTTTTCCCAAACACTGACAAATGTCGATGGATCGTTGGCGCCAGAAAGTCGGAATCGATCCTGCATCACAAAGTCAGGCACACCACTGACACCATTGTAGTACGCCTCTTCCGATAGCTTGTCCACCTCGGGGCCGAACTCGTCACTATCGATGATAGTCTTCTGAAACTCATCCTCCGGAATTCCCGCCTCAACCGCTACCTTCTTCAGGGTGTCGTAGCTGGTAATGTCGTCGTTCCTCTCAAAATACGCGGCAAAAAGACCATCAAGAGCTTTGCCCTCAGCCTCCTCGCCATGCTTCTTGGCCAACTGCACCAGACGATGCGAGTCTCTTGTATTTCCAGTCTGTCCGCCGTACTTAAAGTTGATACCCAGACTCTCTCCGACGGCGCTCAGGTGCTTCTGCATCATAGCCACACGCTCCTTGCCGAATTTCTCATTGTAAACCTTTTCCTTGGAGACGCTGGATGCAGGACCTCTGGGCCACTCGGGCTTGAGTTGAAAGGGGAGGTAGCTGACGGCGAAGGTATCGTTGGAGTTGGGGTACTTCTGCTCCCACAGGCGTTGAGCGGCCTGAAGTTGTCTGCGACCAACATAGCACCATGGGCAGATGGTGTCTGATGTAACAATGATTTTGAATCGTGTCATTTTGGTAGTGGTGTGTAAGATGAGATGATCTAGATGAGATGGGATTATTGAGCCGTGTTGAAGGGCCGGGAATGGTGGCAGCCCTTTGGACTTATACGAGAAGCTGCTTTGCAACCCTGATTGCAAATCGCCGTTTTGATCACGTAATCACCCGGGCTCCGAAATGTCCCCACCTTTCTTCGGGGTGGGTCGGCCCAGTGGGATACCGAGGTCCGGAGTGGATATTGGAGTGACACAATGCTGTCATTACGAAAGTTGTGAGACTGTCCAGGTGGGTAACAATAAAATAGAGACACTAAAGCTCTATTACCATAAGGGTTTAGGATAGCGACAGAAATCTTTAGGTTAGTTTAGATGATCCTCTGACTAGATATTTCTGTAAGCCTTCTCTAATGTCTCTATTGTATTGTTACCCACCTGCTGTCTTAAAATACAATACGTGCTCAACAATTTGCCGCGATAGTACAGTGGCGGCGTTGCAATGTTGTTCCTTGTTTAATCGTCATTCAGTTCCGCACCTTCATGATCACTGCTTGGAGTTTAGTGCCAGGAGTTAGAGGAAACACATGCTTATAGTTCTACGTTAGTGTAGGGCTGAGTTTCAAGACGAGATTCATATGCGTAGGGCTGAGTCGATTAACTAGAGAGATTAACTGATGGTATGCAGGGTGACCCATTCCGAATTAGCCCCATCGCAACCTGCAGCTCGCCGGATGATGAGTACAGCAGGGGGTGTATTCTCGAGAATGATCGGTAGTACATGCGGCTAGAAGGTATAAATAGATTTCCTCCCGTCTTGCTTTGATATTACATACAGGCGTGGAATCTTATCGGTTTCAGAGTTTACTCTCCGGCTTTATACAAGTATACCACAAGCGACGGGAACTTGATTATAGCTAAATATGTGGTTATAGGCCGGCCAAGGAACAGAGATCAGATCCGTATTACATATAGAGTCCAATGGAAGACAGCCAAGAGCCAGATCGCGGCATAGACCTAACTCTTGTAGACAGTGCCATCCCTAGGTAACTTGCCCGTAGCCAAATATAGATCCATAACCTTGCTTGTATCCCCCTGAAGGTAATGACTTGTATGTCCAGGCCCATTCCTCGTAATACTTACCCTGTTTACCAACTGCTCCCTGACCCCCTCCGCATTCGTCACGCTCGTCTCAGGATCATAAACTGAAGCCACAAGAAGAACAGCAGGCGCATACTTGATACCGCTTGCTATAGGGCCTTGTGGGTTGGTTAAAGGCGCAGGCCAACCGATACATGCACTTTGGTAATAGTACATCTGCGACATACCGAGCGTTCGTGGTGCAAACGTGGCGGCGTTGACGAGCTTTTGGCGGAGATCGACAGGATTCTTGGACTTGTGAAGCCAGTCTTGACACCCGATGGCGAGGTAGTTGTAGGGTGAACCGTTTGGGTCTTCGACCACGTCGGTATCAGGGGTAGGGGTGGATAGAGCTGTTGCGTTGCCCCTGCTGGCTTGGAGTAGAGCATCGCCAAGGTTCAACCAGTTCGGGGCGAAGTCGAGAAATTTGAATGCCAAGAAATCTTGTGCGTTGTATCGAATCTCTTCGCCGGTCACGTCAGAGCGACAGGTGCCGTTGCAGCCTGGTGCAGGGATGGGCTTTGAGTCTGCTCGCGCAACAACCTGGTCCCATATACGGCTTGAGTTCTTGCCGTGAAGAGCACATGTTGAATTCCCGTCGCACCAGCTGAAGAACTGGTTCAGGGCTGTTTCGTAGCCTGTTGCTTCTGCGAGGAGAGCCCCGATCTCAGATTGCGAATGGTCCACGACGGCGTCGAGAGCCATTCGGCCTACAGACTTGGGAAACAAAGATGCATACGTGTAACCGAGTAGAGTACCGTATGAAAGACCGAGGTAGTTGAATTTAGACTCGTTAAGGGCCTTGCGTACGACTTCGTGGTCCTTTGCAACGTGAACAGAGTCAAGATGGTTGATCAGCGAGCCCGTCAAGTTCGCACAGCTCTGGCCGACTTTACGGCTGTAGTTGTAAAGAGCGTCGTACTCTTCATCCGTGGTAACATAAGTTTTGACGCGTTGGTTGAACACTTTGGGATCGCATTTGACAGGGCTGCTAACACCCACACCTCGTGGATCAAGGCCGATGATATCATAGGCGTTGCGAAGCTCCGACGAGAATTCGATGGCGGAGACGTAGGGACTCCCTGCGACAAGGACCGCACCGGATGCACCGGGGCCGCCTGTGTTGTAGAACAAAACGCCTTGCCTTTCGCCTTTACCTGTGTGGTTCAAGCGTGTAAAGACAAGTTCCACCGTGTCGTTGCCCTTAATGGAGGTGGAGTTGCCGCTTTGATATGCAAGAGGGACGTTAATCCTTCCGCAGTCAACGCCTGGTGGAATCGTGGCGGGGCATTTTCCCCAGCTTATCTTTGGTGTTGCAGCATTAGTAGTACCTGCAAGTAGGAGAAGTACTGCAGAGAAATATCTTGAAGACGCCATCGTCGAAATGATTGAGTATGAAGATGTGCGAAAGAGAAGAGCAAAGGGAAAGAGAGAGAAACCATTGATGAGAATTTATATATCTCCCCCAATGAGACAAGGCTGACCCCTCACGATCAAGTCCTAGAAAACACGTACCGAAAGTTAATTCAAAGCTTATGATGGCATGCCGCGTGTTCCGTGAAGCAAATCCAATGGACAGTAATTCAATGCCTACAAGGCTGCCCTAGTGCTGACTGGCGCTGCAGACGCCGCTAGCATTCTGGGCCATGAGCGATGAAGATGAGTGTTCAGGCTACGATTAGTATTTATTCTTTGAGACGCACGGATATACATGGTGAAAATTGGTGTAGATGTGTAGATGTGTAGATGTTTAAACGACTGTTGATGATCGGCGTGCGGCTGTCGAAGTCGGTTGTTGCGGAGACGCATTGTAGGTTTGCGCTTAAATTGTTCATCGGCAGTTATAGCCGCGGTCTTCTATAACTTTCTTTTTCCTCATCTGACCACGCTTCTATTCCACTGCCACAGTGTAATTCTTGGACATTCCTTGAATCACTAAATATAGCCGTTCCAATTATTTCCGGCTATAATTCAATACGTGTTTGAGTGTCTATGCCGACCGCATCATGTTGATGTAGCCACCACCCGCTTGATTTGTAGAACTGGGATCAAAAAAGGCGTTTTTATGGTTGCGTGGCGCCTAGAATTTAGGCTGGACTTAGTGAAGTCAAATCATCACGCCTGGTCTGTAAGGAAATGTTACGTTGTGAGTAATGAAACAAAGAGCTTCATGTCCCTTCAATCATGATAGGCATTCTCTTTCAAGTTGTTTTCCTTGAAGGATACGAAAGTGACAACGGCATAGCCTTGACCTTAACTTGTACTTGTAGTGTTGTGCGTGTGCGTTGGGCTCTGGCTCGTCTGGGCATGCTCTCAGGGGTACAGTTTAGATCATCTGTATCTCGACCAACAACGCTTCAAATTTGAATTTGACGGGACAATCATCGAAGATATTGACCTGATGGTCTTAGACTAGCAATTTTGGAATTTTAGAAGTTGTGAAAAGGCCAGAGTCTGCATCTGAATCCCTCGTCTCGGTTCCACTCCTATTCGAGCAGCAGAGTCTGGAAGACATTTCCGAGAACAGCGTTCAAAATGCGATATATCAAGGTCAAAATCTCAAGAACAATTATATCATACTGAATATATTATTCTGCATCTTTCATTCTATCATACTACATTAAAAGCGATTGTTGCAGCTCACGGTCGTCTCCCTCGTCTACCCCTTTTATTGGTATCCCTATCATGACCAGCAAAAAAAGGTTCGCAAAGTACCGGGCATACCTACTACATCCTCACCCCAACGCTGAACGAAGGGGATTAACCCCTTGAGTTTGCTCGAGGGGACAAGGAGCACACCTGCATCTCCCTTCCCAGGTGTATGAGGGTCGGCGTCGAACCGACGAACTTGATGAGAGCCCTCCAGGACACCCCACCATGCGTTAACCACCCAGCCACCTCTCACTCCTTGTCGAAAACGTGTCGAATGCTTTTAGTATACAAAGCTCTCTAGACTCTGACATTGGGAAGGTGGGGGTCCAGATTGGTGTCGCAAGAGTTGCTCCTTCCCTTCACATGGATTGCACGTGAAATCCTCAGGCCTTGTGGAGGAGCCACATGTGGCTGACATGGGAGGTCTCAAACAGTGCTGAGTTGTCCCCTAGAACAGACAAGAAAATCCCACCAACTCTTCGTCAGGTGCCCGAAACTAAGAAAGCCCGGTTGTGAGAAAAAAGAAAAAAAAAAGAGGTGTGAGTTGAGGGACTCCCCGCAGAATTTGGTGGAACAAGATCATCAAGTTGACACGTGACGTTAAGCATGGCCGTCTTAGCGCGCAGAGGATAAAGGCCACTGAAATTACTGAGATTTTCGACGATAGAGATAAAGAGGGGAAACGAGGAAAAGAAAAAAGAACGCCGATGGGGGATTGAACCGAAGGGAAACAAACTAGGTTTTCAAGAATTCGCCGAGGGAAAAAAAAGCCATGTCCGTGACCATTAGGTCGCGGTTTTGCATGGTGAGGTGCCTTGGAGGGGCACTAATACAGTAACCTAGTTCGATATATAAACCTTTAACTCTCGGAAGTATAACTGGATAAATACAAAAGTCCAGGAGGGAATCGAATAGAAAATGACATTTAAAGTTTCGTGTAGTAAGGGATCTAAAAAAATTCATGTTACCGTGACCATCAGGCCACGGTTCGCATGGTGAGATGTCCTGGAGGGACACTTATACAGTCGCCTAGCTGGATATATAACCTCTCAACCCCATAGAACTTCACAAGAAGAATACGAAAATACCCACCAGGGAGTCGAACAAGACCATACGACATAGAGTTCAATATAATCACAAAAAGAAAAAGTCATGTTACCGCGACCGTCAGGCCACGGTTGCATGGTGAGGTGCCTTGGAGGGACATTTATACAATCACTTCGCTTGATATATAACCTCTGGACTCCCAACTTGACACAACAAACCGAAGAGGTCTTCTGCGCGAGAAATGAATAAAACCGGGTTGGTCAAGTCAAACAGTGATTTGACGGCCAAAAGAAATAAAAGAACACTATTCGCTATAACCATCAGGCCACGGCTAGCGATGAGCTCCCTAAGAAGGCAACAGTACAAAAGCCAATACTCCTGCCGTTCACATTGGCAGCAAAATTCCAAAAGATCTACGCAAGGTGTCGAACAGACCTATTCAGATTAAGTTCATATCAGTCATCGGCAGGATATTTAAAAAAAAAGTTATCAGGACCTGGGCCGCTGGGCCACAGCGCATGATGAGATGTTTAGGAGGGTACCTGTCATGGAACACAAAACGCTTTATATACCATTGCTTCCAAACACAGATCACAGACCGTACGGAGGAAGGAGACAAGTTCATCGTGGCCACCCAGCTACAGCAAGTATGGCGCAGTGACAACAACAGCTGCATCACACTACGCTTTGGGTAATTTGACCTGATCATTCAACATTTTGAACAAACACCCCAGCCTTGCTTCTTTTACCAGTCGAAGGCCCGTGATACCGACTAGTATATATCTTTGGTATATTTCTCGCAGTCTTCTTTGGTAATGCCGCATCTTTTCATATTCTCCTCGCTCGCGCACCAGAAAGAGGGCTAGAAGCTCGCATCAGTATATATTTCATGTTCGCCAGTACGTTTACTTACTCCCCAAGTACAAGGGTTAGAACCGAGGAGCGGTATCTGAGAACAACTTAGCGGTGTGACCCGGAAAGTTAGTAGTTAACCTACGACGACTTCAGGTGACGAAGCATGGACGGGACCATTCGCCGAGAAGGAAATCAAGGCCAAGAGGGTGGACATTGAAGTGAGACCACGCATGTTGGTGGTGTTGATAGCGATGTAGTTGGAGTAGAGACGAGTGGGTCGGTTTACTGTTGAAGATATCGCAGGCAGGGTCCTCGATGGTTATTTATATGGCTCTCTATAAGTTACCTGTTCCACTACGTGAGCTACTTGGCTGGAGAAGATGAGGGGCTTGTCAGGTTACGTTAATACTGGGGCATTTTCGACCACTTCCTGGTTCTTCGACCAATCATACTAAGAATTAATCTACGCACAGCTAGTGAGTATCGAAAGAAGACGGTGTGGGATGGGAGTACGTGATTCTGGAGTTAATCACTGATTTTTTCACGAAAGAAAAGAGGCATGTTTATTGTGATCAGTAGGCTACGGTAAGCATGGTGAGAGGCCCAGCCAGCAACAGTAGTGGACATAGCCTACTAAGCTTGTGAACCTAGGCAACCTGGAAAGTAATGTACAGTACTACATTGGAGAAGGAATAGGCCTAACTCTAACCTAAAAATATAAGAACAAGTCGTCGGCGAGTGTCAGAATTGCACAATTTTCTGGAGCTTTGCCCTTTTTGGTAGGCAACAGATGCTGCCTCGGCATGACAGAAAAGGGAAAAGAGCAGGGGAGTCTGGGTCCGAATTGAGAGAGAATAAATAAGGTTCAGAAAGGATAACACATCCCAAAAAAGTTTGTTCGTTATGATGATTCGGCCACGACAAACATGGTGAGAGGCCTGGCAGGCATAAGCTGAAGAGCGTGACCTATTTAGTTAGGTAAGGACCTGCATGTCGTGCTGGGAATAACAAAAATAAGTGATGCAACAATCAGAGAAGAAACATGGTCGAGGCATTGATTTTCGTTATATGCAAGACACAGCTGACAAGTGCTGGAGGCCGCTTTCGCCGCAAGTCTCCGCATTTAATCGTATCGTATTGCAGTTCGATAGAGCTGACCTTTATGGCCCAGCATGACATCATCCCTACATGCCCGAATTCTAGTCATTCAACTGTCATTTCTTCTCAACCTCTTGTCTACATCTCCCAAGTTTTCTCCAACACGATTTCCACAATGACTGAACAAAGGCCACCCTTCCCACCATTCAACCGCGAGACTGCGCAGGCCAAGGTTAAGGCTGCGCAAGATGCATGGAACACAAAGTAAGATCCCTTCTTTTACCAAGAATGGCTGTAACTGATGAATCTGGTAAAAGGACTCCATCTAAAGTCAAGATGGCTTATACTCCCGATTCCATTTGGCGAAACCGCGATACCTTTATCAAAGGCCGCGATGAGATTGAGGCTTTTCTGACTGATAAGTGGAATCGGGAGCACGAGTATAAACTACGCAAAGAACTCTTTGCATTCGATCATGACAAGGTGAGTAAGACTCGTCCTCTCTTTTTTTGATCGAGATAGCCTCTCGTATCTATCTTGGTATTTTTATACTAACGTATTATTCAGATCGCCGTGCAGTTCTGGTATGAATTTCAGGACAATGACGGTCAATGGTGGCGATGCTACGGACTTGAAGACTGGACTTTTGATAACGACGGTTTCATGAAGAAGAGACAAATGAGTGGAAACAATGTCAAGATTAGTGAGGAGGAGAGATGGTTCAAGGATGGTGTGGATGTGAACAATGTTGAAATTGGACCAGAGCATTGGTAAGTTAACTAAGGTATAGGTTGCTTGTCATTTGGTTTGTAGCTTGAACAGTCGATAAGTTGGATAACCTATTGACTAAGTTTGTATTCACCACGCATATAACAGCCAACTATAGAAGTCCCGCCGCCACCAATCATGAGATAAAAGAGTAGAAGATATCAAGATAATTTTGATTTTCCGTACTCTTTTCTGTTGTAACGTTGGATTTGTTCTGACACAGAGCACGGACACCTCCATTGCGCCCGACTGCTTCCCCGGCTGCAGTCCCTAATAAGAACTTTTGAATCCGGTTCCAAAGATTCTGATTTAAGAAAATAAATAGTGGTTTTGATGAAGGACTAAGTACCCATCCAATCATCGAACCCCAATCCTTCTTTGCGAAAAAGAATGGATGTTTCATAGGGCCTCACAGGGGCTGTAGGATGAAACGGAGGATCGCGCAGGGTCTCGCATAGACGATCTTGAAACACCCTTGAGAGCAAGGATATCATTCGACTCTGCTTCCTGCGCATATAACACTAACTTGGTTCTTTCAACATCAACATTCTTACCCGGAAATTTCAACAGTATCATTTAAAACGGAACATATCATCATCAGCGCAATGAGAAAGCCTACCGCCGCCCAGTTGGCCCTTTTGATGGCTTCAGTCGTCACGGCCGCTGATTCCACATGCGCCGTATGTGCATGATTCACCAATGATTTAAATCATCAATGCTAACAGAAGCGACAGATCGACTGCTTTCAGGGCCTCATCACAAATGGTCCTCCCGCAGACTGCAAGGAAGCCACCAACTACCTTTGCTTCTGCACCATGCCTACGCTCCAGGACAACTTTTCCAAATGTGCCGATACGAGCTGTGGCGATGACAAGAGTGGTGCCATGACTTGGGCCAACGATCTCTGTGCCAGTAAGTCAACTGACCTCAGATATGGTGGACAATGCTGACATTTATCAGAACTCGGAAAGCCCATTGATCTCGGATCTGGCGAAGGTGCTCCTAAGACGGATGCAACTACTGCAGTCGCTGCACCCACTACTTCAGTTGACGAGGTCAAGCCGACTACTAAGGTTAAGGAGACTACTTCAGACGCCGCGCAGACTACCAAGGTTAAGGAGACTACTCCGGATGCCGCGCAAACTACTGCAGCCAACACCGAGAAGACAGAATCAAAGGCTGCAGGAACTTCAAGCGTCGAGACCTCTGCGCCACCTGAGACTTCAGGCCAGACTTCCGAGACTTGCACTACCCAAACAACCTTGACCACCACTGAGACGACCATCGTCAAGCCCACTACCACCGGCGAGTCGGATGCATCTGGCAGCGCAGACGATGCGACAGCTGTTGGTACTGATAAGGATGGATCAGTTGGTACCATCACTCGAAGTGCTGCGACTGCATCTGCCTCAGCTGATATTGAAGAAAGTGCTGGATCTATTACGGCTCCTGGTTTCTTGGCTGCTGGTGGTGTTATCGTTGCTATGTGGCAATTTCTGTAAAATTGCACACATCCTCAAGGATTGGGTACCACGCGATGGAATTGTCGCTGGTAAATTAGATGGCTATGGCGCTTCGTTGAAACATGCCATGTATGACATTGATAGCGAAACGTCCGTGCTATGCATCCTGATTGGCTGGTTCTTTCCAGGAAGTCATCCAGTCTCGTTTCACATATAGAAACAAAAGAATGATATTCGACAAGGGGGTTTCTCAGCTGGGACGAGAAGTAAAGAGATTGGAGTTTAAGGATAGAGCATAGATTGCTAGTTTTAATTTCAATTGAGTTGCACTACTTTTTTTTTTTTTTTGAAACATATTACGGGGGTGAATTTCATGCATGTCGATCACCCGTTTTCCCCCCCGGGTTGGTGGTGTTTCAGCTTTGTGTTTTCCTCAAATTACAAGCCTGAGTCGGGGCGTTTTCATTAGGTTGCTCGGTTACTTCCGAGTTTGCATCTAGAAATCGTGAAATTCTACAGCTGAAATCTAGGACAATTACAAAGTACATACTTCACACAGTTAAAAGAAATTGCACTTCTTCTTCAGGTTAATAAAAATCCTTATATTGGTCCATCATTTTAGCACAGTTCCAGAGCTCAGAAATCATATAACCAGACTGAAGACAAAGTTTTACAGACAAATTCCAGAACAATCAGATCCACCCTCCTTGGGATCACACGAATCCTCGGGATCATCATAACAGTACATTCCCTTGGGACATCTCAATCCCTGAAAACCACCACACCTCTCGGGCTTCTTGGGCGCACAGATACCAGGCTTGTCACAAGCCATACCGCAATCACCAGGTGTTCGAGGATCATCGACGCATTGCGTGTTCTTCTTGCAGGGCGGCGGAGGCTTGGAGCGGAAGCCACCGCAGGCTGGGTAGTCGTTCTTGAAGAAGCATGTTCCGGGGCACTTGTTAAGGTTTTTGCAGTTGGCGAGAGTCGGTTTGCAGACGCTGTCTTTGGAACAGGGTGCCATCTTGCGGCCGCATTGTTGGCCTGAAGATTGGGAGGCTGCGGCAGCGAGGCCGACTGTAGCGGCGAAGAGGATGTTTTGGAACAACATGTTTGCTTTGAAGAGTTGGGGATGGTGAGTAGAGCAGTGATGGAACATGTTACGCGGGGAGGGGGAAGGTTAATATAAGCTTCCAGGTAAGCTAAATTTAGTCTAAATCCGGCTGAATGAAAGCAAAATAAAGTACAAGACGGAACATTTACCGCCATTCCAATAATGTCAGTCCACGATGCAAGCGAGTACGCCACCTCGTATAACCATAAATCCAGGCTTTCGATAGTGACAAGCCAAATGACGCAGAACCCTTCATCACCGCATATACATACACAAGAATGCCTCAGCTGAGACGGAAAGATCCATTTTTAGAGTTCATGTCTCGGGGGAAAAGGTAGTGCTTTCCCGCAAACGGCGCTATGATCTGCGTAGACCATTCCAGACCAGTCCAGTTTTTGGGTTAGTGTGTCTTGTCAAGCATCATTGACCGCATTCTAGTTTAATCTGGATGTCATGATTTGTACTAAGCAGTATGATCTAGTTGTATTGGCGGATCAAGATGCTGCTATTCTCAAGTGGGATGTGGTAGTAGCTGGCTTTAGCTGCCACGCTGTGGAGAGCACAAACCTTGAGATCTAAGTTTGGGATGTCAAGGCATAAATGAGAAAATGACTAATTAGGGATATACTAGCATAGATCAACCAGGTCGCTTTAATCCCACTAGTCACGTTTCTTTTGCCATCCCTCAAGGCTACTATCGAGGCGTTTAGTCTTATCCATATACACTTCTGTACACCTTTTGTACGTGGTAGAGATCATAAGGGTCATAAGGCTCACCTAAAGTTATCACTTGGGACATAAGACTTGCCACAGCACCATCCTGTCATCCGATGACACTCTTAGATAAGATGTATTTCTGTCTTGGCTTTGATTTGACTTTAGGCGATTTCATGTCAACAAGGAGCCATGAACTGAGTCATATGGGCACTGAACAGTGTCTGTATTTGTTCTGGTTACATATAATCCACGCGAGGTCTTGAGAGCGTATATATCACATCTTGACTTAAATAAATCTGAGATCTTTAAAGATCATCTGAAAAGGACACTGTACTTTCCATATCTACGAGTCTGCGGCTCCTTAAGAACCATATAGCAAGCCAAGTGACGGAAGGCAGCTTCTCGCCTCTTTCCATAGGTCCTTTCCTAATACTCTCTATGAAGTTCGTTCTTGCAGTTTACGGAGACAAGTTATTCTAACCCGTTCACGTGATGATAACTGTACTCATCTCATGAACAAACCTTCTCCTCAAATTCCACCAATACTACACCATCATACATGTCTGAGAGCTACATGGAGCACATTTTAGATGAGCGCATGCTGAAGACCCTTGCTGGTTTTCGGGAGTCCAACATCACACTAGTTGAGTGGGAGGCCCCTCTGCTGCAACGCCTAGGTTACCCAATCGCACCCAAAGATGTAAGAAACCGTGGCGACGACTGGCTCACTCACAGCACTGACTTTCTCTGTAGGATCTTGTCTTCCTTGTACTCGACGAACAACTCCAAGTGGCTTGCACAATTGCAGAAGAGAACGGTTTGTTCGACAACGACGGTCCTTCCAGCTACCTCACCGAATTCGCGAATACCGGGTTTCGTTATGTCTTTGGCGAGGAAAGCGACCGATTGATTTTGGCGCCCTTTTCCTGGCCGGGAATAAAACAAGACGAGATTGTACTGGTCGAGACGCCATCTTTTCCATGCTCTGTTTGGACCATCCCTATTCCTACATTCTGCGCTGCCTACCTACGACTCATAATGGGAGAAGAAAAGGGAAGCATAGCTCGATCCATCGCGATTGCAGATCTGTGCGCCGTTATCGTCGGAACCTTTTTTGATATGAGCTATGAAGGCAATTATATGCCACTACCAGGAGACGACGATTGGGTTGAGAACGATCCTGAGAGAGATAGGAAAGACGCTCTGGAAATGGAAAATGCGCTTGCAAGTATCAGAGCGTGGGAGTTCACGGAAGAGAATGAGTGGGCGAGGGAGATGGTGCTCAAACTCATTGCCGCGGAGCTGGAGTATCAAGCCTTGCCTTCCAAGACAGAAATATAGGCACCACGGTTCTTGTCCAGGATATTTAGAGGGCTGATAGCTGCATTGTGCCAGGTGCCCCAGGCCCGGCGGTTGGTATATGTAACCACTGATGACGGACAGGAGACGTTGGACGCTCTTGATTTTATATCGAAGCAGAATAGCCACCGGCGGCGATAAGCCAGACTGGCGTCTTAAATCTGATTTCCACGAGGAACTATAGACATTAGTATAAAAGTCGAATCATGGGATACCGATTCAGTCTATGACCCTCCTTCCTCTACATGTATTAGACGTTCAGGCTTCTTAGGTTGATTTACAAGATGTTTTGTTCAGCGAGATGTCAGACCCCTATCCGGTCTTATGTCCACATACTTTAGGTTCGCCGGTACGCCGAAGTTATCTCTCAACAGGTTTCTCTTTTCCAAGAAAGTTCACTGTTGAGGAACACACACGGCAAATCATGATTCTGTTCTTGGACAAGTTCTCACGGGTCGATCATCACCAATAAACCCCAAGTAACACTATTTCAGAGTAGCCAGTACCGCAGTTGATGAACAACAGTACCTCCAGGACGTCAAATCATCGGGAGACTTCTGTGGCCCTCCGACGGCTCTGGAGGAACTACAGGATGCGAGCCACAAGACGCTGTGGCACTATGCAATAATGCTCCGATGGTGTTGCAGGAGGCTAGACCTTGATGACAATACTACTGCTACAAAAGCCGGCGGAAACGTCGTCACTAACTCTAACAGGTTAATCAAGGGTCAACCAAGGCTGTGGCTTAAATTTAAAGGTGGTTCAATCACCTTAATAGACAGTATATCGTGGAAGACAGTTGAGATTTAAGTAGCATAGACTTTTAGATACAGGCTGTTTTTAGCTAAAAAGAGTCCCGCCCAACACAAGACATTGGAATTGACAGTAGAAAAAAGAAACGGCCAGTGAATTTGGCTATGCTAGTAATGAATAACAAATCCCGAAGCTCCATATGTGAAATTACTTGGTAGACACGGTGTTGAGTTCGTTGAAAGATTGTAGACCACTGATGGGTCCCTCAAGGTCGAGAAGAACGGCTGGGTCAAAGACGCAGAAGCACAGAATGGCAATAGCAATGCAAACGCCATCAAGGCCGATAAAGTATCCCTCAGTCTTGAGCAGGTGTCCATCCCAGCCTTCAAGAAGCTCGACCGTTCGGTAGATGCATCGAATGTAAACGAAGAGGACGGAAACGATGGTAGTGTAGATGACAAGACGCTGGCTCTTTGCGAGCGTAATACCACGAGTTCGCTTGATGAAGATGGCAAAGAGACTGCAGAAGATTGTCATAGAGACGAGCTGGAAGATGATACCGGCCACCATCAGCCTGGTGCCTGGCTTAGTGTCTTTGCCCTTGTTGGCGGCACCAGCAGCGAGACCACCACCACCAGCCTGAATGAGAAGAGCGACGACATCGACAATGAGGAAGATCCAGAGGTAAAGCTTAGGGCGGATAACGGAGTACTGAGGGCCGATGGTTTTGATGAGGTATCCAAGAGTGACGTAGATGGCAGCAGCGACAAAAATTGGACCGGCGACGAGGGTAGTGATCTGGAGAAGGAAGGCAATCTTGTTGTAGGGACATTTGTTGGACCATGTACGACCGATCCATCCGACAAGCTCGACGTAAGACCCGATAGCCAGCAGGTAAGACGTGGCCTTGCGCTTCTGGAACGAGCGGACAATGTGATAAATGCCAGTGCCGGCAAAGATAAGATCAAAGACGATTCCCGCCCCAAGGCTGGGGACGTATCCGTAGGCGTTTTGAAGGCCTGGGATAAGGGCTTTGCAGCCGTTGAGGAGATCACCTCGAGCGTAGGAACCGTCTGATATCGACATTTTGGTGGATGGAATATGTGTAGATGGGGAATGTGAGAGGGGAGGAGAGAAAGCCAGAACTGGTTGAGTAAGGCTTTGGAAGAAGAGGAACTTCGAGGTCGGAATGAAATGGGAAAAGGGACAAATAGACTACAGAGGGCAAAACCAACAGGATCTGCGACGGACCCCAGAACAAACGAGAACAGGAAAAAAAGGGACCAACAAGTCGCTCAATTCAATCTTATCTCATGACCTTGTACAGTTGGTGTTGGGTTGGTTGCATAGAGACGAGAACAGAATAAAAACTGATTTGCCAATGCTTCATGTCTTGTCATGTCTGGGCTTCTTTGCCGATTCGACAAGTGTGACTCGTGTACAGTACTGTACTCTCTTTTCCGCCTCCGCCCAGGCCAGATCGTAACAAGCATAGACCTGGTGCGTTATCTTGTTTACCATAGGTAGATTTCTGTCATGAACAAGGGTTATTATCTTTAGGGGTGAGACGTTAGATCTTACGGGGTGCGCTTAAAGTGTGGAGAGAGAAAGATGACTTGACCGGGGACGCACAGATAAAACTTTGTGACATGCTAAGTCCACCGGAAGGCCAACACTGAGACCCTGAGAGAGGATTTTTTTCTTTTTCTCTCGGGTAATTTACGTGGAACAGACGGGATAAGTGCCGACTGAAGTGAGACATTTATGGGGGAAAATTAGTTGAAACTGCTCTTTGTGGCGGTGTTTGATGAACCTCAACAGTTTTGCACTACCATACCCTGCCATTTTCTGCCCTACCTATGTACAACTCTGGCTGTGCTTCACCAGCCCTGAATCTCCTCCACAGAGACCTTCAATCCCTCACGAGGCTTGGCAACAATCCCATCCGTGAGATCTCGCACCTCGTAGTCCTTGTCAATGTCAAACCTGTACCGCCCAACCAAAGCGCATGTAAGAGCCATGAGTTCAGCCAGCGAGAACTTTTGACCAATGCAACTCCGCGGGCCATGGAGGAATGTCAAGTACGCATAGTTGTTCTTTGCGCCGCCGGAATTAGCTTGACCGGGTGCCATCCATCGCTCAGGGTTGAAATCGTCTGCGTCGGGACCCCAGGATTCCTGGGCGCGGTTGATGGCCCAGGGGCAGAGGATCACCATTGTTCCTTTGGGAACAAATGTACCTAGTATGGTGGTGTCTTTGAGAGCGTCCCGGACTGTGAAAGGGATGGGTGCGTAGAGACGTAGTGATTCTTGACAGACGGCGTGAAGATAAGAGAGACCATCGAGCTTTTTGGCGTCAACATCATCAGTGAGACCATCAACGTTTTGGCGAATCTCGTCTCGTAGACGGTCCTGAATCTCATGATTCTTGGCCAGCAGGAAGATTGTCCAAGTGAGCGCCGCAGCACTTGTTTCATGACCAGCAGCCAAAAAGGTCATCATAGTATCAACAAGGCCCTCATCCGTGAAATGACCGGATTCAAGTGCTGTAGAGATAATATCAGGCGACAGCTTCTCCTTGGCAGCCATTTGAACCTTTTTAGCATTGATAAGCTTCTGAGAAGTATTTCTGGCAGCTTTCGACGCCGCCAAAACGCCCATGTTCCTCTGGAAGGGTAGATAATCTGTGATTATAGACGGAAGGACGAGCTGCAGAACCGTCAAGAGCTTAGCACCGCGACTTTGCTTGACCATTGAGCCGTACATCTTCATGGTGTCCTCGATGCTGGGATCAGAAAGAGACTTGAATTCGTGGCCCATGCCTGCGGACCCGATAATATCGAGAGAAGCGCGGCTTGCCCAGTCTGCGATGTCGATCTGGGAGCCTGGGGCCTCTGCCATCTCCTTCTCAATGCCGTGGACGAGCTCTCGGGCTTTGGTCCAGAAGACTGGGTAGAGCTCTTTGATGTGACGGAAGCTGAATGCTGGCATGAGATTCTTTCTTTGCATCTGGGACCGTTAGATGCGTATATTTCAAGAGAATAATATGCGTACCTTGTGTACATCTCCTTCTGACAGTAGAAGTCCATAACCCAAGATCTTGCCGACCATTGCTCGAAGCAGATGGGGCTTCACGTAGTCATAGCTGTTCTGGCCAAGGACTTCCTTCAAGCCTTCAGGACTAGTGACGACAAGTCTCTCTTGGTTGAAAAGATGCCTGAGTGTGTGAGTCCCAGTTCAACATGGGTGGCTTCCTGACTCACTTGTATCTGATCAATCCATTATTCTCAATCGTCCTCATCCAATGCCTGAATGGTAAACCAGCGGGTTCACGAACAGACTCGGCCCAGTGACCATTGATAAAGCTCGCGCTCTGTATCTGTTAGCAGTATTCTCTCAAGACATTATCTATCACATACCTTTGGCTGGGGTAGATGTCTCAGTGGACTAAGGAACGCAGGATACAGGAAGACAGTGTACACGCCCCAAGCACTCAGGAAGCAGAGTAAATACTTTCCCATATAGAACGGTGCATTTCTTACAGAATAGTTTTGATCAACAATTATTTGGTAATAAATTGCAACAAGGACGGCGATGGCAGCCCATGGCCGATAATAGGACAGCAAAACAGCAATTGGTGCCATGATTGATGTGTTGTTGTTGCGAATGGATGAGTAAGGAATGGAATCTCAGTGGGCTGGCTATTTTATGTGTAGTGCCACCCACCTTGAGCTAGGAGCAGGGATAAGCAGAGACCTTGTTTCATGCACCGCCACGCTAAGTCATACGCATTGCTTGCTTTTTTTTTCATTTCTGTGCTATTTTGGTGGCCCACGATAAGGTATCACATGCGGGCAGCAAATTCACAGTACTACGAGGCAGATATGTGTTGGAATTAATCAGGATAACTTCAATTCAGATCTATACTAACTAAATCATGCATACTCTCGCTTCTTGAATCGTAGTTTGACACCCACAGGCGGCATAACAGCCTCCGTCACCCATTGACTCTCGGGTCGTACACCATTATGCTCTGGAAGCAGCTCAACGTCATATTCTTTCAACACATGGTGCAGAATCATCTTCATCTCGAAGTCCACCAGAAATCGGCCAGGGCAAGCATGCTTTCCGTGACCAAAAGGCAAATATGTAGGGGAAGTAGAGACAAATGAAAGCGTTGCACCGTTGCCTACAATTCTCATCTTTGAGAATCTGAAAGGGTGGAATTCTTCGGGATGTTCATAGATGGTTGGGTCGTTGTGGACAGGATACGAGAGGATGGACATTGTTGAACCGCTAGGAAGAGTTTGACCGTCTGGTGTTTTCACTCCAGTCGGCGAAACTACCTTGCGGATCATGGCTCTGTTTCCAAAGCCATGGGTTCTCATCGACTCTCGTAGAACACTGTCCGTTTGAACCATTTTCGAAACGGAGGCTTTATCAAACACGCCGTTTTCACCAAGCACGTCCGCCATTTCCTTTCGAATGACTTCTATGGTGTTAAACTCTGCATTAGACGTAGCGATATTGATCAACACGTTGCTGATCGCGACAGCAGTCTGATGAAAAGATGCAAGGTTCGCCAAACAGAGTCTGTCAGAGATTTGAGAGGGAGTGACCTGATCGCCGTATTTGTTGATGGCATATTTCATCATCATCTGCAGATTATCTGTTGGCTCCTCGGTTTTCTCATAAAGTTCAGGGTTAAGCAGCCGTTTGGTGCGCTCCTCGTAAAGAGGCTGGATATGCTTTTGGATCCTCCAACGTCTGTACCTTGTCGGTAACGTGACAAGGAATCCGACAAGTGGCTTGAAGAGTGAAGGCGTATAAATCAAGAGACCAGAATTCAAGATAAACAGGTCCGCAAAAGTGAGCGAGTCTTTCAAATAGGCTTTGTCGCGGCCTAAACCATGAGTCAGCTAACGTTCTCACCAAGAAGGAGACACATACAGAGTGGAAGGCCAACAGTGAAACGGCTAGAGACTTGAGCTACGATCCATTTCATCGATTCATAGACATCTACCTCGCCGTCTGCGCCTGGCTTCAGATACTCAGGAACGGCATACTTCAGCTCGTCGTCCACATCAGCAGCGAGTATCTCAAGGAAACGACCCATCTCCTTCTTGATGACGATACTCTGCCACGGATCCTGGATGTAACTGGCATGACCAGAGTTCCAATCTCCTTTGTCGATCTCACGAAATCCTTCGAAAGGACTGAGTACGCCGTCTGGCTGTGAAGCCGCCCACTGTGTGTGGTGATGTGCTAGATGAATTTCATCTTTGAAGCCCATACTGGGCAAAACACAGGTTTTTCCATCTTTGGTGAACTGATGTTGTTAGTGAAGTCCATTATGGGGTAGGGGGACTTACTTCTTGGTATGCTTCGAGAAAAAGCCGACGACAGTCAGTGAGATAGCGCCAGTACAGCTTGAGTGGGAAAATTGATGAATTCTGCAGTCGTGGTATAGTAGACGGGACCTTCGGTGAGCTCCTATGCTGGACAAGGTAAATAACGGCTAGAAAGATGGCCACTAGCAAGTATGCTGCCATGTTGCTTGATGCTGAGAATAACCTTGACGGTGATTGACTGCCCAGAACCAAAGACCAGGTCAAGAGGAGGTAAAATGTTCAAACAAAAAGCTAGAGTACGTACCCTGTAGTCCGTCCTAGTCCGTTCAGGTCGTCGGCACTACCCCATTAGCCGATCAGCCTTAGCCGAAACACCCACTCCACTCCCACTCCTTTACAGTACTTAGCCACATCTGAGATGCAAACGTGACCCGTCAAGGTACCAGGTTCATGCTCAAGCGCCCTTATGGCACAGCCGAACGTCAGGCCGACTACCCCTGGTTAATGTATGCACAGTTGACACACGACACCCTACCTTGACCAACAAGGCGGGCTGGCAGTCTCGGCAAGGGGATTGAATTAGCAAGGGACCGTCTGTGCAGATTGGAATCTGCGGGACTACCGGTGAGAAAACTTGTATAGATACTGAAATAAATGCTTCAATCTAATACCCAAGACTGAATCTAATCTCTACAGAAAGGAAAAAGGCAATTGACAATCACAATGGCGCAAGAAAAGACACAAGGTGTAAAGATCATCGTGGTAAGTCTGACACCAATCTCACTTCCAGGCGAAAGTCATTGACTCAGTTTTTAGGCTGGTCTACCACGTACTTCAACAACAAGTCTCAAGAAAGGTCTTGAGATTCTTGGAATCAATCCATGCTTTCACCTCGGCGATCCCCCAGCGCCCATTTCCCGTGTCGAGGAAAGTGCGCGTGTATTAGCCATCAAAGACCGCAACGAGAGGCTCAAGGGGCTCAAGAATCTCTACGATGGATTCGAAGCCGTCTTTGAGCCTCCTGCCAGCACTCTCATTGACGACATGCTGACACTCTACCCAGACGCAAAGGTAAGTAGTGGCTTTTTACATTACCGCCAACATATGTACGTCGTTTTCGTTTTGCTGACAGGTGTGTAGGTCATTCTATCAGTCCGAAAGAATCCCCAGGTTTGGCTGGCCTCTTACTACGGATTGGGCATCGATCTGCGCTCCTCCTGGTATCGTATCCTGGGGTACTGGGTACCTGGAGTAATCCACTCGAGCGATCTCATTGTCGCATGGTCAAACTTTTACTCTTCAAAGTTTGGTCTACAGCAAGTCCCTTCTGAGGAGCTCTATCACAAACACAACCAGTGGGTGCACGATACCGTGCCGGCTGGGCAGCTGCTCGAGTACCAGCCCAGCATGGGTTGGGAGCCCCTTGCAAAGTTTCTAGACAAACCTGTGCCTGTGGATCAGCCATTTCCACGTGTGAACGAAGCTGCATTTCTACGGAATGTCAAAAGGACTGCCATGGCGGTTGGATCTGTGGTGTGGCTATGCTTATTCGCCGGCTTATATTTTGGTGCTTGCTTCGCTTGGCGTAGGTACGCTCATTTACTGTAGCTCAATTAGTAGCTGTGGATAATATTAAATCTCTGTGAACGAAAGAAAAGAAAGACTGCGCCTCGTATGTGCGCTTTTGTGTGTGCCGAAGATAATCATCCGTTAGATCGTTCTCTGACACCATGCGAGCCATTCCTTTTTTCCTCGCCCTACAAAGGGTCAGTGCCGTGATACCCAGATACTGGTACGTGGTGTGTCACAACAAGCCTCATGTAATGCAGCACAGGGATTAATGCATGTTACATGGGTCCCCTACTAGTCATAGTCGATCCTTCGGGTATCGGCTAGTTTAGCGCTTATTGCGGCTCCGTAATAGATGAAACAGGAAGAAGATAATGCGGATACCATGTTAACGGTGAGGCAGAAGCATAGGTAATGGCTAAAGGATGTGCATTCACATACTGTCCCGTGCGTATTGACGCTTCAGGTGTGACATTTCAGGGTCTTTGTCAAACAGCTGCACGGTTACCTGGCGGGTCTTGTCATGATTCGAATAGCGAAATAACATTTATTCGAGCACTGAATACCTTCCTGTTGCTGACAATCTGTCCCTGTCACTACCACGAAACTACCACCATGACAGCTCAAACCGCACTCTGCCTTGCCGCCACATCCCAGGCCCTGACCGCCTTTGCTCTCGGTTTCACAAAGCCCTCCAACCTTGCGCGGCCGGCAATTGCCTTGCTCGTCGCTTGGCTCACCTGGATTTTCAATCAGGCTGTTCATGATGCCTTGCAGAGTCGTCTCCATGTGGCGTTGCTATCAACGGGCATGTGGATTCAATGTCTGAAGACATTCGACGATCTATGCCTCACCAAGTTGTGCTTTGATGAGGAAACTGCCTCCAATAAATCGACCTCCGCGTCATCCTCCACCTTGACAGCTCGACTACAGTTTGGGATCAGTAATCTGTGGAATATGAGAGGCATTGGAACAAGCAAAGTGATCTCCAAAATACCCCCATGGACTTACTCTCTCGCAACACTATCTCTCGTTCCGCCCTGCAGCACAGAGATCGCTAGACATGTCAAAAATGCCACCATCAGCTACTTGATCCTGGACGTCTTCGCCAATCAACCACCCCCGGACTTGGAGAAGTTTATGTCTGCCCGTAACGAACTCCTTCTGACCCGATTAGGAGAAATTGACGTAGAGGAAATCATTTTCCGTCTCTTTGCGGTGTTTGGCTTCTGGCTAAACACCTTTTGTGTTATCCACCTCGTCAACAGCATATTCTCCCTTGCATACCTTATCTTGGGCATCTACCCTGTCGAAATGCTACCTCCCATCTGGGGACGTTTGTCTGAAGCTTACACAATCAGGCGCTACTGGGGAAACTTTTGGCACCAGACCCTGCGACGTCATCTCACCAGCATAAGTGGCTTTGTCATCCACGGGCTGCTGCATATGCCAAGGGGATCAATGATTGCTAGGTACAGTAAGCTCATTATAAGCTTCTGCATTTCGGGAGCACTGCATTATCCCGCTGATATGGCGCTTGGAATTTCTGTTCAGGAGTCGAATGCCATCACGTACTTTGTCACGACCGCCTTGGCAATAATTTGTGAAGACGGCGTACAGCATGTTTCCAAGGGGCTTGGAGGCAAGAGAAGACAGTATTTTGGTTACCTTTGGGTTATCATGTACATGTATTGGATGACTCCATCGTGGGGGTACCCTGCTGCAAGAGTTGTGCGTCCTCAGGATCAGCTTGTCTCGTACTCGGTCATCAAACAGTTCAAGGCTTGAGATAGTTGTATGTAATGTCAAGGCTAGTATAGAACAATATGTGTTTAGGTATCTTGGTATCCATAAAATTCAATAAACTGTAATGTGACTAATTCCAAATGGTATTCAGTAATCCTAAGCGCGCCATAACCGAACAACCATATCCCTATCAACCCTTGCAACACCTCTGGCTTCATTACCAACCTCAGGCCCTCTGTCCGAAGTCTTGCCGTTACTGTCCACGAATCGCAGAGGCTCAGCGTTGAAGTGTGCAAAGAACAAAACCGTTGCTGACAAGATCTCCTGCTTGGCGTAGTTTCGTCCAGGACACATAGCCACGCCACCTCCGTAGGGAAAGTAGTTTCCTGCTGGAATTCCGTTTGAACCTTTCTTGATGAACCGCTCAGGCCAGAATTCTTCAGGTGGGTAAGACGTTGTTGACCATACTTCAGGAGCATTGTGGGCCAGATATGATGGGGCAAGTATGAGATTGCCTTGTTTGAGTGTGTACCCGTCGAGTTCGATAGATTCTCGCAATTTACGGACGACAAAAACTGAAGATCGGAGACGAAGACATTCGAGATAAACTGAGTTGAGCAGTGGTAGCTTCCTCATCTCAGCAATATCAATATGCTTGCTCTCTTTGTCGAATACCGTAGCAACCTCTTCCTTGATTCTTTTGAAAATCTCTGGTCGACGGAGAATTTCAATAATGATCCAGGATGTCATGGGGATAGCATTCGAGTTGATGCTCCAGATGAGACCCATTTGGAAAGACGCTCTTCCGTCTAGACCGAGTCCGTACTTTTCCATGGCAACTTCTCGCTCACGGACAAGCCTGGAACCAAAGTTGGGCTCCCATTCAGGGTTGTTTTCTTCAGCAGCTCGCCAGTCAATATTTTGCCAAGCTTGTGCGAGATACTGTCTGGTAGTCTCCAGGCACTTGTCTCTAGCGTTCCACCCCTTGCGGCAGAGAATTTTGGGAAGCCCGTAAAGAAGAGGCATAAAGTCCACATCGTATTCCCAAAAGACATCGGCAAAGTTTGGATCAACGTCAAACACGCCGTGACCAGCAAGGGCGATTGTAGATGCTCTGAACATGTGCTTCTTCATAAACTCATCAATACCAACCTCGATGGGTCCGTCAAGAGCAGCAGTGTCTAGCTCGTTGTTCATCAAGCCGACAAACATCTCTGTAAGGCCGGAGACTGCAGTAGAGCCAATGAGGTGGTGCTCGTAAAGCTCGTGAAACTTTCTCCATATACGATCCTCCTCGCGCGTTTGTATCAGGGGGACTCGTGCAGAGCCCGAGACATCCTTTGATATTAGGGCAACGTCTTTTTCGGGGAGACGCTTGACCTTTTGAGCAACTCGTAGAGCAAACTCTTCAAATGTGAGTTCCTTGGAACATCGAAAGACTTGTTGGACGCTTCTCGTTCCGTGAATGAGGTAGGCGTGGTCAAGACCAAGACGCATCCGTAGGGGCTCTCCACTATCAACATTTTTACTGAATGGTGTTAGTCTTGAACGAAAGTTGTGCAGTGAAACAACTTACAGGACAGACTTGAAGAAGCCATGGGGATTTTGGATCAAGCCGAGGGCTGAACCGAGTCCAGGGACTCCATAGGGAAGTGTTGAGGGCTCTTTACCCTGATATCGTCTGTTACGCAACCTCTGCAGTGAATAACGAATAGCGGTGATGCAGTATGTTGAAAAAAGCAAAACCACAAGAGCCGCCAGGGCGTACGACGTCGCAGAATTGTCCATGATCTTCATGATTGTGGGATTGAGTTTGGAACTGAAGTTCAGGTTCAAATCGAAAATAGTCTCCTTCAACGAAGGCACGCTAAAGAGGAGCATTTCTGCCAAAGTGGAAAAAAGGTATATTAAAAAACTGCTTTAGTGGAACTTTGTCTTTACTTCTTTCTCGTCGAGCATGGACCGTTATGCAAGGAATTGATGACAGTCTAAACGAGTCCATAAATAGCGTACACTTCAAAACAAGCAAACTCCACGTTAGTGGCCCCCCATTCATTCTCCATCTCTCAACCCTAGCAAGGCTAGTTTTAGGGACGACACCAAAATACGGACGGGCAAGGACTGTAAGAGCTTATCATGGGCCAGGGGTGGAAATTCTGTAAATCGCCTATGTAAGATCAGGACAAGTCGACTCTTAGGGATTACGGTAACGGGTCATCGGGCTGAGCGACATCCATCCGTATCCACATACCGAGCGAACAGTTTAGTCTAACCTGGATCTGAGGCAAAGCAAAAGCATAAAGGTAGGGTGCCACGTACCAGGTAAGTATAGTGTTCATGTCCGTGCTGTGAGTGGTTAGGGCATGCAGTCTTGGCCTTGGAGATACTATGTTGGCTTCTATTGTCAGCATCGTCTTCGTGATCTTTACCGCTTTGACACCAAGGGCGAAGTTTAAGATCAAGAGCAACTTCATCTTTACCATGATTCGGAGTGATACTTTCAATATACGGAAGCGAGGAAGGGTTGCATGCACATCATCTCGATCACTGGACCCCCCTTTGCCATGACATATGTTATATCTTACTTATCTTTACTTTTACAACCCAGAAAACACCAATTCAAATGCTGAGCCTTGTAAGAACTGAATTGTAAAAAGGGTGTCGAGACGGTCCGCAGGTTGGCTGACTGTATGATAACTAGTGACTAGAGAGCAGGTAGGAGACACTAGACAGGGACTGCGCATTTGTAGGTCCTCCAATTATCGATCAAGTACCGGCATTGCTAAGCCGGCTAGCGGCTCTGTCACAGGAAAGAAACCTTGTTCAAGGCGTGTGAATTACACTACAAGTCTTGATAGTGGATCATTTCGCAACAAAGACTTGAGAAGGATTCAATTCAGATTGACACGTATGTAGCATTTTGGCGGGTCAAATCCCACCTCGCTAGACGTAGTTAAGTGAAGACCCTGTCTGTGCAGCAACAAGTTAGGGACAGTCACAGAGTCAAGTCAGTGCATGCGGATCATGAATCAAATTGATTAAACGACTGCGTTTCGTTACGCGACAATAAATGGAACAAATACGTTGGTAGTTGCTTATGATGCATGCACGTATGCATAAAAACACTCCACAATGAGCCTCCCCCCTGGTACGATAGCCTCTAGCTTAGCCCTATCAACCGACAATCCTTGGCGATTAGCCCAAATTAGGCCTTCTGGTTCCTCCGCACACACCGTAGCTTGATCTTCTCCGGGTGCTTCACCTTGAGTAGGAAATTGAAACTCGACCGCTTCGCCTCTTCCATCAGGGCCAACGACGCCGCAGTTTTGAGGTCACCTTGACCATCTGCGTCAGGCTCCACGGTGTACTCCTTGAGAAGGCAGGCCAGCACAGCCACAAATTCCACCTGGGAGAACTTTTTGCCTGGACACACGCGAGGTCCCGCAGCCCAAGGAAGGAATGCACCTGTGGGCATGGGAGTCATCTTCTCGCCTTCGGTCTCGTCCCGGGTGATCCAGCGGCTAGGGAGCCATTCCAGGGCGTTGTTGCCCCAGGATGCCGACGATGTGTGTAGACCTGCTAGATTGACGCCGACAAAGGTATTCTTGGGTATCGTGTAGGAAGTGCCATTGACCTTGAGGGTTTGTTCCACGACGGTCGTCTTGGGGACTGCCCTTGCTGCGCCGAATAATCGTAGTGTTTCGTGCTGGCCGTGTTAGTACGGTTGATTGACCAAAGGCCTAATTGATTGGGGTATAACTTACCATGATAGCGAGTACACGCTTTAATTGAGGGTAATAAGTTTCGTAGTCCAAGTCCTTGAGATCAACACCCGCAGTGACTTGGTCAACCTCTTCAGCAGCCCATTTCTGCCATTCAGGGTTCGCTGCGAGGAGTATGGTCGCATAGGCCAGGGTATTGGATGTGGTTTCGTGGCCAGCAAGATTGTAGCTGAACAGGTTGCCGTAGATCTCACTGTCCGTCAAGTGTCTGGCGCCCTTGCCCTGCTTGTTCTCGTTCTCGGAAGCGCGCACAAGGATACTCATGAGATTGTCTTGCTCCTCTGCACCAGCATTCATGGCTTCGCGTTCTTCGGCGACCATTTCGGCCATGTACTGACGGAAGTTGACGACAGCGTCTTGAACCTGCTTGAACTTGGAGGGTAGCATCCACGTGGGAAGGTTGAGAGTGGCGGTAAAGACAGCAGTGAAGAGGTTTCCGAGGATCAGGCTGAGAGAATCGCGATAGCTGAGACTGTGGTTCTCGAGTTCGCTCTCGAGTCCGCTTCCGAAAGTGTAGCTCCTACCAAATCCAGCAGCTGTGAGTACGTGCAGAGCAAGTACCATGGTATCGCTCTGGGGATTGACAACGCCTTTGGGGTTTGACGCCCACATCTTGAGCATATCGGTAGCCTGTCTCTTGGACTCATCCCATACGAGGGCGCTGTTCCTCTCGTTGAAAGGCGGCGTGGTGATTCTTCGGTGTCGCACCCAGTCATCACCTTCAGTGGTGACGACGTTGCGACCAAAGATCTCAAGCGGCTTGTAAAGAGCTACAGCCTTGACGAAATCCTTGCGTCGACGACAAAGGTCATCAGATGCCTTGGCATTGCCAGTAAAGACGCGGATCTGCTTGGGACTGACGATGATGAAGGTATCGCCAATGCGCTCTTGGAGGCCATGAATCTGGGTGTAATTCCAGTCGCGACTGTTGTACTCGACAAAGTTCCCTAATCCGAAAGGCAGAATCTTGCGTAGCAAAGGTTCAAGCCAGCTGGAGCAAAGCAGGTAAGGAACGTTTGACTGTTGTTTGTTAGTATTCGCTTCCGGGCATAGATGTCGCTCGACTCACAGGGTCAATAGGTGTGATGAGTACCGGGAGGCCGATAGTTTTGGCTTTTCTATAGTTCCAAAGTAGCTGCACGGTACTGAAACCAATGTATACCAACAAGAGAACGCCAATGGCGTGCAAAGGTGAAGTCATGATGTTGATCTATGTGTTGGAAATGTGTGTAATGTAAGGTGAGGGTGAGTGTGTATCGGAAAGGATGCTGCGATTTTTAAGTGTCACAAACTGTCAAGTTACAGTGGGCATCGCTAATTTTAGAGCCTGACTACCACTGTGCAGCACTAATTTGTCTGTTTCAATACCACTACAGCCCTGTAATCAACCCCCGATACCTTATCTCTACGCGGCTTCTTAGATATACGATTTATGTCGTGCATTGTTCAGACTTTCAACACAAATTGGATAAATACCTAGGACTTAAAATAAAGAGTTACTATGTTATCTCATTCCCAAAACTATCTAGTTTAGAAACAGTCCATAACCTTCATCATAGGCTTAAATGCACTTAGTCTAATAAGCTCAGTCTCAGGCGTCTGCTGCAGAATTACTGGGAACCATCTTACAGGCCCCGACCAAGCAAGAAAGCTAATAACCCAAAAGTAACCAGCCAATTTGGCAAGAATTCTAGTAGCCTTGTACTTCCAAAGAGGAAGAAAAAAGTCTCCAAATATGTCCTCCAACATAAGGCCAATCAATTGCGTTGAAAAGAATTGAATAGCCCCGGATTTAGCTGCTGGCACTGCACTTCCCATGTCACTTGGGACGTGGACCAGACCAGAAAGGGCGAAAGCAAGAAGTATCTTCAGGTATCGCGATGGTAGTGAGTACGAATTGAGACGGAAGATGTTCTTGACAATCCATGTCGCCGTACCACGAAGATTGTTCTGAAGGCCTTGATGCCAGAAAGTCCTGAATCTGTCAGCTGTGTAACGTACGTTGGGAGAGACTTTGAGACTTACGACCAGAAACGTCGAAGACAGTACGACTCGCTCAATTCACCAAAGATTGGTCGCCAATCTTTGACGGCCTTTGGGTTCATGATGACCGAACCTGCAGATGCCAGTGAGTAGCCGCCCTGGATGAAGCAAAAGATTGACACAACGGTTGTCAAAGTCGCAATATAACGAACTTGCAGCTCTTCCGTCGTCACATCATCAAAGCGTCGGAACACGGGTACATAACCAGGTGCCATGTATTCCTTGTTCAGACTCAGCTGCGTAGTGATACACAGCTTATGGACAAAGTAACAGAGTAAAACTTTGAGCAAATTGATGCATACGAATTGTGTCGCTGACGGAACGTATGATGGGTCCTTGGAGTCAAAGTGGTGGATGTTTCTGATCTCCCAAGGCGTTCCCAATCCTCTCATAGAGGACGCCACCTCTTGGCCAAAGACATATCGCGAGCGCAACTCTGCGAATTTCGATTGAGCAGGCTGGTCCTTCTTTTCTCGATCATCCGAATAAGCAATCTTGCGCACGATCATGCGCTCAAAATACGTCAGTGAGATCTGAGGAAATGCTGATATGATGGCCCTCGACACCCATCCTGGTGGTTCGATAAAATCTTCGAAATAAGAAAGTGCCACGAAAGTGGAAATGAGGAAGATGAAGAATCCAATTGGACGCAGGGTTGATGTACTCGACGTGAAGCCTGCGATGTAGATAAAAAAGAACTGCTGTGCGGTCGAGATGACCAATGGGTGAAGATACGGATGACAAGACATTTTTTTGGTTCCCGCTAATGTTTAATGGTAGAGGGTGGTAACAGAGGAGTGTTTCTGGAAGGTGATGGTTCAAAGCGAACTCAATATCAGTGACATTTCCTGGAAATGATGACTATCGTTTGACTTGTCACCGTAGCTGTGAGCTGATGAAATGCTGTCTTGTAAATGCACGGCCATGATAAACAACGGAGGGACTCTCTTTCACCTTTGCAGGACAGTGGATCACAAGGGCTATGCCGTTTCGAAATGTTCCAAGTCCGGGACTATTTTCTGAGATAAGCAAAAGCAAAGGTGAATGCGATGAAACCCCATCTCTAGTTATTTACCTATGAATAGCTGTAGCGGGATCTGATCTCTGGTGGGTATATTGGGCCGGCCGGCTGTGACGGCTTAGAGAAGATTCTGTTGTGGAGTTGGAACATCTTAGCTCAGATCCTTTTTAATGCAACTCCATCCCTACGTACATTAAGCCCTGTCCTTGACGCTAGTGTATGTACTGCCGATCCCTGTTCTTGATATGCTCACACCCTCCTTCTCCAATACAAATCCATTATCTGGATCCATGCTTACCACCTCACATTTGTTTTATGAAAGCGCTTACGTTTTCTTGCGCCTCATTAGTTGGGACCAAACTAGACCCTTCATTTCTAACCTAGTCTAGTGCGGCTGATATTGAGTCCAGTCTTCTCCATTCTTTTTGTTGTTTGCTAGGTCTCAGTGATATTGGGCATCAGAGCAATCCCCTCGATAGCACCTACAATAACACCTCATTGAAACAAGTCTCTACCCCTTCGAAGCTTAGGGTAGATTGCATCAAGTCAGTAACAATGGCGCTGAACAATGTCACTCTTGGAGTGGTTTGCTGCGTGATCGTAGCCATCGTCGCTTTGGCTACTCGCAAAGGACCAGACCCAAGAGAACCACCCTACGTCAAAGAAAGAGTCCCATACTTCAGTCACATCTACGGACTCTTAAAGCATGGATTGCGATATTTCGACCTTGTCAGGTAAGAGCCTCGTCGGGAATCATCAATAATCACTAACAATGCCAGCGCCCAACAACCGCATCCAATCTTTACGATTGACATGTCGGGCCAAAAGAACTACATCGTGACTTCTCCAGAGCTTGTGCAGGCTGTTCAACGTAACACGACATCTCTGTCCTTCAGCCCAGCCATGATCCCTGCTTTCCGTCGCATGATGGGGTTCGATGAGGCTGGTATTGAACTCATCTTCCGCGATGCTCACACTGAGAAGGGCATGTATGGTGAGATTCACCGCGTTCAGAAGGCTTCACTGCTACCTGGAACGGAGTCACTGGACGAGTTGTGTACCATCATACGTGGCAAACTGTTGGTCATTGTCAATGATATGCCTTCAACCCAGACAATTGACCTTTACTCTTGGGTTCAAGATCTGTTCATGAGAACCAACAACTCTGCTTGCTTTGGCGAGAAGGACCCTTTCACGCTCAACCCGTCCTTATATTCGACTTTCTGGTAAGTATTCCACAGCATTGAAAGTTCGAAACTAACGTCGACAGGCTATGGGAAGCAAATATCAAAGTCTTACTTCTGGGCATACCTTGGTTCCTGAGCCCCAAGAAGTACTCCACCGCACAGCAAACTCGCAAAGAGCTTGTCGATGCATTCTTCCAGTACCTCAATGATGGCGGTCTGAATACTGCGTGTTCTTTCATCAAAGAACTCTCCGGTCTCGGCATTCGACGAGGACTGAGTACCGAGAACAATGCTCGAGCTTTGCTGGGCAGTATTCTAGCCATCGTTGGGAACACGATCCCTACCTCATTCTGGCTCCTCATCACAATATACTCCAGGCCTGACCTTCTGAAAGAGATCCGCTCCGAGCTGGAAGCCACTTTGGAAGATCCATCAGCTCGACCAAGAGTGTCTCTGAACTACCCCGTCATCCGGGAAAAGTGCCCCGTCTTGATGTCAACATACGAGGAAGTCCTCCGTATGACAAGCGGCATCGCAACGGTGCGCTACACCAACGAGGACACCCTCATTGCAGACCGCTGGCTCCTCAAGAAGGGTGCTCAGGTGCAGATGCCCACAGCTTTTATCCACGCAGACCCTGCGACCTGGGGTGCAGATGCAGAGGTCTTTGACCACACGAGGTTCCTCAAGTCAAAGATTCTCACCAAAGAGCAAAAGGCGCGACGAGCGGCTGCTTTTAGGCCGTTTGGTGGTGGTAACACGCTTTGCCCTGGTCGCCACTTTGCGTCGTATGAAGTTCTTACTTTTGTGGGAAGTATTCTGCTGGGCTTTGATATGACGCCTAGTACAAAGACTTTTAATGTGCCTGAGATGGACAGGTCTAAACTTCCTCTGACTTCACTCAAGCCTGCGGGGGATATCAAGGTTAACCTTGCGAGACGAAGTGGTTGGGAGAAGGCTGTGTTTGTGTAATCACATAGTAGTGGTGGTATACTGGCGTTACAGTACATATTAGTTGAAATTCAAGATACCTTGCTAATTCATCTTGGCTGTTTATTTCCACTTGGATTAACTCTATCCACAAGGCCGTCTGACGAATATAAAGACATTGTCTCATTGTTCTAACAAAGTTAGTGCCGCCAAAACATCCGGTTCCAGAAATGCTATGCATAGGGGTCTAGCTTGCTCTGAACACTAGCTTTCGCTATTTTCTGCAACTATCTGTCTTCGAGAGATTTCATCTATCACATGATGTAATCCCAAATACTCGATAGCGTCTCCGTGGGAGCGGATCTCATCTGTGAGCAGAGACTTCTCAACTCTATTGACCGAGCTCCAAGCAGCAAGTGTCGATCTCTCCAGCTGCAAATCCCATGTCCCTCGCCAGGTAATCGAGGCATCCCGTCGGGTGTATGTAAAGGAACAAGCCTCTCCCCTAGATCCATTCCATAGAGTCATCGTTTCGAGCTTAGGCATCCTCACTACGGTGGATGCAGCTATTCTCAGGAGCTCGTTGGTCTTGCCGGGATTGGTCTTGGACATCACCCGGGATGTCAGAGTAAGAGATGTCAGCTCATCCCATTGCCAATGCGGCTTACAAGCACCAAAGAAATGATGCGCATCAATGAGAAATGCGACCGAGATGTGTTCTAGCTCCCGGCTTTTTGCAGCAAAGGTAGAACCCAGCTCGGGATCCGTTACTCGAACCCGATCTGGTTTCAGCCATGGATTGTACCCTCGAACAAGCTGGAATAGGTCAAGATAATTCTCATTAAAGTCTTCGAATATGGTGACTTTCTTGACACTCCTTGTCAGTTGTTCGCTGATTATTCTGTTATAAAAACAATCCCATGCGGACTGCGAGATCCCTTCGAGCAATTGCCAAGGCTCATAAGAGACTTCCTGTAACCGGGGAAGTTTTGACAAAAGCTGTGACAGAGTTGAGGGGTCCAATTGGCGGCGACATTGTCGTCTGAGCAAGAACTTTGTCACGGCCTCGACCTGAGGAAGCTCATTCTTGAAGTTGAGGGTGTGGACTGGTCCAAAGGGCCTTGCCAGTGCCCTATCCGGAGGCGATTCTATAATACGGCCGTGCCACCACCCGTGTTGCGGATCGTGAATGTCCTCTGTGCTCTTTGCGAGAACCTCGAATTTGTCTTCGCCAGGAGCACCGATATAACACTCCTTGAACCAATGCTCCAAGTCGCTAGGGGAGTAGGTGTTAAGCTCCAGGGTCAAATGCCGTTGGTGATCCCACTTTGCCAGGATCGAGAATAATTTCGCGACTGCTTCAGTGATTGTCCGACTATCCATGCGGGACCATGTTACAGATTCTTCCCTTCGGCAAGCCCGACAAGTATACCTTTTAAGCTCTATATTGAGCCATATGTGATCAATTAGCGCCGTCTGTTCTTCGGATAACTGGTCTAGGAAATCAAGGCAAGATGGACGGAGCTTGAGGTGGGCGAAGTTCCTGGTCTCAAAGAAGCTCCTCCACTCTTTACACACGGCGGCATAGGCACCCGTATTGGTGAGTAATTGGCTGAAGATGATGTTACGTATTTCAGGGGGCAAACGCAGCCAGCCCGATCGAGGCTTTTGGCAAGGTAAGGTAAATTGAATCGAAGTGTAAAGTGCCATTGTGGTTAGACGGTTTGTGTGGTTTTGAATACGAGATGGAATAGTTGAGTGACGCAAGAGGGACTCCTTTATAAAGACCTTGAAAGAATTGTTACTCTAACTGAGTTTGACTTTTACTTGAGTTATAGGGCAGCTTGCTGCGATTGGATGCTCTTAACAGAGACTTTTTGTCGAGGGCATTATCCAAACTGACTTGGAAGTGTATTTGTATATTAAGTTTCTGCCCTTTTGGGTATCTTAAATGCAAAGCTAGCTGTGCCTGTACGAGCTCCCTAGATCCCCCTCTGAATGGCTGCGATATGGGAGCAAGGATGCTGGAATCCATGGACTCTAGGGTGCTTTACCTACTATTGTAAAAAGCATCTCTGAGATATTGTCAATGAAACTGAACGTCAGAAGGTCGGGGGTAGAAAGACTTTTACTATCTACCATGATCTTGACGAAGCGCTAACCTAGATGAACCCGAACTAGATGATGTTCTTACAGCGCAGTCTAGGGCCGCTGTATACCGGTCGTGCCCCGTCTCTTGGTTTCTCATTCCTTGAAGAGCTCGAGATATTAAGAGTTTTAAGTCCCAGAGATAACTGTCCCTCTGGAGTGATAATCCAATCTAAGGAGGCGCCTTTTGCCAAAAGAAAAAAGTCTGCTGACAATCAGGCAGCTCACAAATTCAAGGACTCAATATCGATTCCACCTTCCGGCCACGGTGAATGATTTGGCAAAGCCTTTAAATAGAGTCTTTGGTGGTTAGTTCAGAGATTTTCTAATATTCTTCTCACAATTGTCTGTTTAATCTTGTACATTGACTGGCAAGCACGAGAAAAATACTGTCGAATCCTTAGAAGAAGATATCCGAGACCTACAACTAAGCCTGATTACGTTGCCGGAGAAGAGAAACAGTCTATACTGATACTGGCGGATTGTACAAATTGACTGATATAATAACTTATGGCCTAATCTATGACGGATGGAAAGAAGGTTCATATACTGTGGGCGGTTTCTATTGAATTGGCTTAACTAGAGTTTGGAGTTGCCTGGGAAAGTTCAACCTTGCTTTGAAACTAAAGATTAAGATTAGAAGACTTAAACTTCTGTTTAAGGACGTCAAAATAGGAAATAGAATAGCATTTTCATCTATCAGTGCGAGGGGCGGGTGTCAACTCCATATCTAATTCAACGTCGTAATCAACGTATCTCCAGAAAGACAGGTCAAGGTTGCACAGATCAAAAGAGCCAACGTTGGAAATACTAATGAACACCAAAAATGTCGAGTGAGCAAAGTCTTAGATCCTGTTTTAGTGTCCCATTTTTGTTCATAGATTATTGATCGTTTTCCAAACCACTTATTCAGGCGCTGTTAATCAGGCTCTTCCTCTATTTTCAAGTCATCCATCAAGAGTTCTCAACAATATATATTCTGTAAGCATTCGCCATAAGACTGTCTGAAACAATACTGGCCTCGCACCATGAGCTTTCTGCTGTTGCGTCTATTGGATGTTTGTTCCTCGGTTTGCGGAGCCTTTAACCAAATCTCTGGAGGCATAGATCAAAAATCAGGCAGGTCAAAAACATAGCCCGTGATACACTTCTAGGACATTATGTCTAGTTCCCGCTCCTCTAAGTTGATATAAATGCATTCTTCTCCTTCGACACCCAGATGATATTCCAGAGACCAGAAAGCGTTACTGCTGAGAGCTGAAGAGACACAATTGGTTCGTCAGGGCTGTTTCCCTTTTCCCTTTCTCATCTTCAGAAGTTTGTACCAGTGCCTTATGCCTATATGATAGGATGACGTACATATTTGCTTTAGTTAGAGTTCAGTGCCGCCAGGTGATCCGGACAAAAATCGACATACCAAAATGCCTTAACTAGCATGCAGTCATAAAGAACCTTTCTTTTTATACTTTAGTATTTACTATAACTGATAAGAAAATAAGAAAATAAATAGATTAATGGATTAATTAGCTCTTTCTGTTTTTTATAATATTATTTTTATAATTGTTTCTGATAGTTATTATACTTAAGTATTACTTTAGAATAGGAGCTTCTATATAGTAGGCTATATATTTTTATAACTGCATAACTAGCACAATAGGCAATAGGAGAGTTTAGAGCAGAAGAATATCAGCCTTATAAAAGTGAAGTCGTGAATGCATTTAAACTATACCTTTTAGGCACATTGTAGTATTAGAAGCCCATAATAGGTATACATGTTGGACGGAAGAGGTATGTTTTACGGCACTTTGCTGTGATATGGGGTATTTTGTCGTGTCGTTTTTTCCAGCACACGTCCGGGTCACCTGATTGCTAAGTTTATTCACCCTTGATCTACCCTTGATCTGCAGACGATACCCCTACAGCCAACATCTGCGCCACGCAATTGTCTCGAGATGGTGCACATGAACGTTTCACTCGGCGCGGATCGCAATAAGATGGATGATCAAGTCAAATGAGTACTCTGTACTGTGCTACAGTACGTTGTGATAAAAATATGCATTAACCAATACTGACAAGCCGACTACATACTAGACCTGCTGAAGTCTGGGGAATGGAACGAAGCCAATTTTTAGCGCCAAGTCATCCTCAAGGCTAAGCTTTTCAATCGGGGAGTGGGTGATTGTCAAACCGAGACATGGGAATGAGATCGACAGGACCAGGAGGAAAAGCTTTTTTTCTTCCTGTTCACGTTGCACTCTTGACTGTAACCAGCGCACAGTATCCGGTTGGACTGTCAATACTACAGTTACATTCTAACTTACTTACGGAGTATCTTACGTGCAATCAGTTACTTGCAACTTGCGTGCTTTTCCAACCCCGCTTACACTTAAAAAAAAGCATTACGCAAGCCTGTTGGTGGAGAGTTTGATTGGGACTGGAGGAAATGTGGTCTGAATCCTCGGTAGCGTGAAGCGGAGGCCCGGGGCAAAAGAGTCAATTTTGGATTCTGGATTGGGTTGGGTTGGATCTTTTTAGGCGACACGCATTAATGGTTAAGCTATTCCCAACAAGGCTGGAGGCTGGGATAGGAAGGTTGGTTGAGTTGGGTTTCTAGAATCAGATAACGATTAAATTGTTCTCGACGATCATTTGCCTGTCCTGCGGCTCTTTAGAAGCGGGGTTTAACAGATGGAAAAGAAAGTCTGAGGTTGGAAATGGTTGGACGGGCCGACAATGCAATTGAAATCGAGATCAACAGAAAAAAAGGAACAAAAGTTAAAAGATGGTGGTGTTGTCCGAACCTCAAGGGGAAAGGTTAGTCTAATGGAGAGTGGTATGCTTAAAGAAAGCTTCAGAGTTTTCGTCGGTCAACTCTAGTGCCATGTTGGGGAAAATATCACTCATAAAGATACAGAAAGTAAATTTGAATGACCTGATTAACATCTCATGTAATATTATATTGATGTGGTGATGATGATGAGTTATAGGGTGGCGGTCTATGATATATGTCCAAGTACTCGCCCATGTCTCCCAAGTCAATATTCACCGTCGTACAGTTCCATCTGGTCTATCTTTTGGTGGGGATCACCAACTTGGCTTTCCCAGCCGGAGACAGTTCCCGTTGTTAGTGTAGCGGTATTTTGCAGGTCATTGGCGCCGTTGTCTCAGGGGGGATTGGAATCACGGGCCACAAAGACGACAGTACTCCAGTACGTCGTCACAGAATTGATCCGTACTCGTATCAGGATCCATCTCACCTCATTCACAGACAAACTCGTTACGAGTACAGTACTCTAGACACGAGACAAATTGACAGATCGCGTAGATCACGGGTCTCGCTAAACGGTTATTGTCACTATTTTCAGAAACTCCGACTGTGAAATACGTCAGCACCATACAGCCCTCTGTTTGATGTCTAGACGACAACTACAGGTTGAAGGGGCATTGGAAAGTGTTTAGCCGCGCCATGTTCGGCAGCGTTTAGCTTATTGACCAGTCCAGTCCAGCCCAGTCCAGCCTAAAGAAATGTCTAGAACAGAAAAGTTGGTGTCGACAACAACCACTCGTCTCTTTTGCCGCTTCAAAGTTCCTCACAACCATTTTAGGCTTTCCCATGAGATGCCAAGTTACCGTCCCCAGGTACCCATGACACCGCACCGCGATAGGTTCAACGTATCTCCTTGTCAAACGTAACGATCAAGATTCCACAGAGGCTCAATAATACGTCACAGAGATTATTGTGTTACAATGATTCGCCCATTTTGCTCGGGCTCTGTTTCATAAAAATATGATTCAATTCCTGCGACATTTCTCTCTCGCGCATTTTTCACAGTATTTGGCTACTGCAAGCCGATAAGATAAGCTGGAGCTACTGCTTGCTCAGGCCCGAAACGCTGTAGCTTTGCTGACTTTCAGGGGGTTAGCCTCCCCCAACCTCACTCCACGCGGGCTTAAGCCACTACGGTCACACCCCGGACACGCTCATCCAACGTCGCATCATAACCTTTTGGACCAAGGATTCAGACTTCAAGGTCGGGTCGTGTCCTTTTCCATCGCTTCCCATACGCCCCAACTGTTTGCCACCCTAGCATCCATCATCCCTCTTCTACCCCTTGTTCTTTTCTCTTGGTTATCATTCATTACCCCGTCTCTCGCTCTTCAAGATTCTTTCTTGTTCATCTATTCTCTATTCCCTCGTTTGACCTCTTCTTTTGCTTCCTAGCGACGGCGCAAGACGACCCCGCGAATAACTTGATCGGACTGGCGCCGATATAGCACCTGATAACGAGAACGAGCCAAGATGCATTTCACAAAGAAGATCGACCGAGCCTTTCAATGGGCCGGCGAGAAGATGGGCGCTGAAGCCCGAACTGCTCATTCTGACGAGTTCAAGAATCTCGAAGCTGAGATGACTTTGCGACATGATGGTACGTGCGTTGATGCCGGCGGTGATGGCCATGATTCTAACAACGATAGGCATGGAAAAGATGCAACGATCCATGAACGGCTACGTCAAGTGGTTATCTCGTCGCAATGAGCTTATGGAAGACAAGGAGCGCGGTACTCCAATGTCGTCTCTTGGCCGCACCATGGCCACCCACGGCGAGGACTTTGAGCAGGATTCCGAGTTCGGAAGCTGTCTCTTGTCTTTGGGTCGCGCCAACGAGCGCATTGCCGGTATTCAGGACACCTACGTTGACTGCGCCAATGCGACTTGGCTGGACAATCTGGAGAGGAGCATGGCAATGATGCGAGAGTACCAGGTATGTCAACCGCTTAATATCAACTTTACCCGCTAATAAGAATAGAATGCTCGCAAGAAGCTCGAGAACCGACGCCTCGCCTACGATGCTAGCACAAACAAGCTGCAAAAGGCACGCCGTGACGATTTCCGCATCGAAGAAGAAGTCCGCATGAACAAGGCCAAGTTCGAGGAGACCAGCGAGGATGTTCTTCGACGCATGCAGGACATCAAGGAGTCAGAGGTTGACAACATTGCCTCCCTGACCCAATTCCTTGACGCTGAACTCGACTACCATGAGCGCTGCGCTGAGGAGCTGCGACGAGTGCGCCAGAGCTGGGCCGGTGGTGCCTCCTCACCTACCAGTGCTCCCAAGATCGGTCGAAGCCGATCCAACACTGCTCGCTCTTGGCAAGAACCCCGTCACCAGGCTGTCTACGAAGAACCCGAGGCTGAACAAGAGCCTCCTCGCATTCCTCATCGCTCTCCTAGTAGTCGTCTTGCACCTCCCCCTCCTCAACCTGCCCGACCTCCTATCGGACGTGCCTCAACTTTCGAAGGCCGCTCTTCTTCTACAGCTACACCACTTGCCAATCTCAGAGTTACCGGTGCTCCTCTTGCTCGCGTTGCTACGGACACCGGTTCATATGGACGACACGACGATGTATTCTCTGACGATGTTTCAACAAGCCGAAGCGGTAGTCCTGATTGGGAACACCGCACTGCCAGCCCTGCGACAAGCTATGGAAGTTTGAGTCGAAGCACAAGTGGATTGGCCCTTGGAAAGAAGCCGCCACCACCTCCTCCCAACAGGGCCAAGAAGCCTCCACCTCCCCCTCCTGCAAGAAGGGAAAACTTGGGATATTAATTGATCTGTGTAATGAGACAAATTGGGTAACTTGGGTAAACGGATGGCTGGCGTTTAGGAATAACTGCTTGACTATAGAGTCATTTTACGCGAAATGCGTTTAATAGAACTTGAATGATACTCAAAGTGAGAATGTCATGACTAGTAGCGATGGTGACAGGTTCTGAAAAGATAAGATAAGATCACGTGACATACAAAACAATAGGTTACTCATGATCGCAAACACCACCATCTTTGTTGCATCATCATCAACATGGCTACTGAAGACGAGCGGTACCGGCAGTCAAGCCAATATCGGCTCTGGTCGTTTACACCAGCCAATCTGCAAGAGCTCCGCGCAAAGACGAACTCGCTCGCCCGAGAACAGATCGCTCCACGACTTGCGACTGATCCTCCTCCCGACTTCCTCACACCTGATGAAGAAATCCGTCTTGTCAAGTTCTTTACCGTCGAACTCATTCGCGCAGCTCAATTCTGCGAACTTCCTACTGAGATCCGAGCAACAGCCGCTATTTTCCTTCGTCGATTTTACGTGACCAACTCGGTCATGACATACCCAGCGACCGACCTTCTCAAGACATCACTGTTTTTCGGCTGCAAGGCTGAGGGTTTCTTTTACAAACTCAATGCCTTTTCAGAAAAGTTTCCAAACACAACAGGGGAACAGATTCTCGCGGGAGAGTTTCTCCTGTGTCAGGGCATTCGCTTCGCGTTTGACGTGCGACATCCGTTCAGAGCGCTCGAGGGTGCTATCCTGGAACTCAGACGGAGGCTACCTGACGAAGAAACGCGAATCAACAAGGCACACGCTCGAGCGCGCGATATCCTCAAGTTCAGTCCTCTGGTGACGGATGCCTACTTTCACTATGCGCCCAGCCAAATCATGATGGCGGCGCTTTCCATGGTTGACCACGGATTGCTTGACATTCTGATTCCTTCTCCTGGTCAAAGTGACAACGCTAGTCAGGAATCAGTCTTCGCAAACATGCGGGACAAAATCCTTGGAGCTATCGAAAGCTGTCGTAAGATGCTCGAGGAGGAACCGCCCGAGAGGATGACAGATTACTGGGGAACGGTACGCAATGATCCATGTGGAGATGCTCGATGACCGACTAACAAATGATAGCCCGAAATCGTCAAGGCGATGAAGCCTCTTCGAAAGAAACTCCAGAAATGTCGCGACCCAGATCGAGCGAATCTTGTCAATCTTCAACGAGCGAGGCGAGAACAGGTCATGAACAAAGAAAAGAAAACAGAGGCAAATGAGGATGGAACGGTATTTGGGGATGATTCAAGAGAAACAAAAAGGGTGAAGCTCGAGAATGCAGATCCTTTTGGTCCTCCTCTGTGAGTTGTCGGGTCAATTGGTTGATACCGTCATCACTTTCTACGACCAAACCAATCCGCAACTGCCAACACTTTTCCGAGGACAATTCCGCAGGGTCTGGACCTGGATCGGCCAGTTTTCGCCGATGCAATGAGCTGACAACCAGATTCCTGCATCCCTTGCTACCTTGGCGTTTTACCTAGCCTTTGAGTGGCAAAAACATGGCTGCAAGAACATGAGAGACGAAATTAGTGAGTCAGTTTATGCCGCTTTAGACCAAATCTTTGGTCATTTAATTTTTGCATCACAAAGCTTGAGGTCAACCTCACAAAGCTTTAGGTCAACCTTTCTGGTACCCCTTTAGCTTGGCCAACTTTGACAGTTGAAGGGACCTTTCTCCGCATTCGATGAAAGAGCTGGAATGCTACACTAGTACTGCCGAGTTCTTGGCAGTGTCTTATTCTTTCAGCCTCCCAACAGCAGTTGCGCATTTTTACAAACAACAATCGGGCTGTGCTACAAACTAAGCTATTACGATAATTTACTTCAATGTCTATGACGATATCACGATACCAGATCGATGTGCAGGGAGTGGGGATCCAACTGAAGGAACTCGAACTTGACGGCCTAAGCCGAAATGAATTGAGTCCAGCCTATGGCAAATTCCGGATATTGCTGGCAACGAAAGGAAGCTATCGTTTTATGTAGGTTGTCCGTTACGCGGTCGGTTGCGCCTCCACGCGACGGCGTCTACGAACCGGTGAATAAACAGGCTTTCCAAAAGGTCAATACGAGCAGGGTTAGTTACGGTAGCAAATGGAATCAAGAATTGACCAATTGAACTTGTTGTTTGGTTTTGCCATTGGTGCTTCGCAACTCCCAAACACAACACTACTTCGTCTCCCCCGGCTTTCGGCACGCGGTAAACACGATAGCTTTGGATCGAAGCTTGACCCTTGCTTGGCATCGACCTCGACCTTAAACTCTCGCCTCAAACAAGACAAGAGCCTCGGCGGGTGGGCTGAGTTGAGTTGCGCTTCACAACCCTCTCTGACCAGTGATGGTGCGACAAACATCTTGGTTTATGTCATTGACTCTGTTTTATTCTCCATCGAGACTGGTCTCGAGAAGGCTCGTGCTGATGAAGCTTCACCAATTGGCCAGGAAGCTGGCGCGAGAGCTAACGTAACTTGTCGACTGAGCCTGTGTCCAGAGGATTCAAAAGCTCTGCGACTCCCCCAAGCTTTGCGCGATTCTTTTCTCAGAATAATACCACTTAGCCAAAAGCATCCACAAAAATGAAGCTGCAACCTTTTGTTACTCTTGCCCTCTCAGGCCTGGCTACGGCTCAGCGCCTTATGAACCTTACCGACGCTATCGGATCTGAGAACTCTACTCTCTCCTCGCTCGGTGGTATGTAGCTATCGCAAGTCTCTGCTTCATATGCTGACTCTTCCCCAGCTCTTGTGCTCGCTCAGCCCAGTCTTCTCCGGGACCTTGGCCGTCTTCGAAATGTCACCATCTTGGCCCCAAGCAACGATGCTCTTAAGGAACTCATGAGTGACAAGTCTGTGGCTCGCATGGTCGACGACAACCCCGGCTATGTCGCCAACCTTCTGTCGTACCATGTTCTGAACGGCACCTATTATGCCAAGAACATCACCGACATGGATATGGCTGCCTTTATTCCTACCATGTTGACCAACTCAACATATGCCAATGTCACCGGAGGACAGCGTGTCGAGGCCATGGCCATGAACGACACCGTCTGCTTCTACAGTGGATACCGTGCTCAGTCCAATGTCACCAAGGCTGTAAGTCGTTACCCGTTCCTAACATCAACCTTGCTGACTCTTTAGGATATCGACTTCACTGGTGGTGTTATTCACATCATCAACCGCGTTCTCACCATCCCCAAGAACGTCTCCGACACTGCCATTGCTGCCAACCTTTCCGCCGCTGCTGGTGCTCTCACAGAATCTCAGCTTCTGCCCAACCTTACTAGTGAGAGGAATGTTACCATTTTCGCTCCCAACAACCGCGCCTTTGCCAACATTGGTTCCGTTCTCGCCAACGCCAGCGACACTGATCTCCGTGATATTCTCATGTACCACGTCGTCAACGACACCCTTGGCTACAGCACCAACCTCAAGAACGGTACCGTCACTGCTTCCGATGGCGAGAAGCTCAACATTGCCATCTACAACGGAACTGTCTATGTCAATGAGGCCAAGGTCATTGTTCCTAATGTCCTCATCGCCAACGGTGTCCTCCACGTCATCGACGGGTAAGTTTATGACTTTCACTATAGAATTCCAGGCTAACATTCTCAGCGTCCTCAACCCCGAAAAGTCCTCTGCTACTGCCAACCCTACCGCCAAGACTCAAGAGCCTGCCTTCTCCGGCGCCAGCTCCGCCAGCGACATTCCCTTCACTTCGGGTATTCCTGCGGGTACTGAGCACGCTACCGGTCTGTCTCCTTCGACTTCCACTGAAGGTGGTGCTCAGGCTACCGCTGCCATTGCGCTCGGTGCACTGTTTGGTGGTGCCGCTCTCGTCATGAACGTTTAAGCTGTGATTAATTATAATAATTGTAAGAATTGGCACTGGATTAATGGTCGATGATAGTAATGATGGATTAAATGAATATACTTGATTTGAATCCAATTAATTTCCTCATTGATGATTGAGTTTGATGTTTCCTCATCAACCGCCTCGCCAGTAGTACATGTCACGCGACGATCCCATTATCGTTAAGATGAGATTCATACCTCTGTAGCAGGTCCTTTATCCCCATACACAGGATCCTTCTGAAACCATTCCACATTCTTGATTGCGCTAACCTTACTTTCCTCTCCCTTGTTACCATAGCACATATCCCAATCGCATCCCTCCGGATAACTGCCTACCATTTCGAATCCACCATCCAAATCCTCCAATAGCCGATGTCCAACCCCAGCAGGCACAATAACGACATCGCCCTGTTCCACCACGGGCTCAACGCGTCCATCATTCTCCTCGCCGCCAAAGCACAGACGCGCTCTGCCGTGACTAATGCAGAGGACTTCGTGGGATGTGCTGTGGAAATGCGTCTGGCTGTACATTGTGTAGCGCCATTGGGGTGTTACTGCGCCGATTGATGTGAGGTGGGATTCAAGCTTTGATGGTGAGATGGGGCGCTGGAAGGCTGCGTGGTAGTGGAGGAGGGGCTTTTTCTGAATGCTGCAATTGGGGATGAGATTGTGTGCTGGGATGAGATGTTTGGAGACGCGAAGTGATGCGAGAGGTGTAAGAGACATTGTTACGAATGTGAATAATTGATGGTTGTGATCGCGATTAACGTTGATGAAGAGACATGTTGTAGTTCTCCACGTTTTGAAGTATGAGGTAGGATTGAGTTCCTACTTTGCCTGACGTCATGATATCGTATGTAGTATTCGTAATGAATCTATTCTCAGCAGCAATGGATTAATCTAAAGAATTCAGAAAACACAATCCCAATAGACAACCTACTCAACCCCCCCATACTGAGCCCATTACCGTATCGTTGGTTAAACAAGTCGTTGTCGACAGAACCTACCCTGCACTTAGCGTCCATCTGTGCACCCCGCAAATTCGCGTGCCCAGAATTCAGCTTCGACGTAGGGAAGCGGAGATGGCAAGCAGGATAAAGAGGCTAGTGTGAAGATCTATCGGCAAAGGGTTGTTATCTTTATCCTTCATCATCGCCAAGGTGCTAGCATAAAGCGATCGACGTGTATGTGCCGCATGATTGCGCAAGCAGTGAGGGGTGTTTGATGTTCGCCAAAACTGCACCCACAGATGGGGATGACAATGCTCTCACGCAGTCAAAAAGTGTCTGTCTGCTCTTCAAAACACATGTAACTGAAGCCCCAAGATAGGAGAAGTTATATGGCATGAAAAACTATTCAAACAGTTTCTGGTTGGCGGTAAAAAAAAGAAAATTGGGATGCGTAATCTGGGAATCGAACCCAGGGCTCCCCGATACTTCGATGGCAACGGAGAATTTTACCACTAAACCAATTACGCTGCGATCTTTGTCTTGTGGTAGCACAGCTATGTTCTCAGTCTATATTGATCATGGCTGCTTTACTAAGCATGTTATCACCCGTCACCTTGAATGAAGTAGTAGAAGAACCGCTTCCACAGCAACGGATGGCCTCCGTCTGTCAGTCACCTGTACCAACTAGAATGGCCTTCGACCAATCTATATCTTACTGGCTTGTCTGGTCGCTTGATGAATTGTTCGTTGCTGTTAGAGGAACACACAAATTGCCCCGATCGCCATCGTTTACCCGGCTGGTGGGTAACGATAAAATAGACGCACCAGCTGAGGCTGACAGAAACATCTGGTCAAAGTATTCTCTAAAATGACCTAAAGGCTTCTGCCGCTATCCTAAGCCTTTACTGTGGCGAGAGAGCTTGTTGTCATTACCTGCTCGGTTATTACATACACTTTCCACAATAGCCACACTCAACATCGCACGCAGCGTAGTCACTCTGTTCATCACTGTCCGAGAGTGTAGCCATGACATCTTCCCAGCGTCCCGAATTGCTCTGATCGGCCTTCTCCTTGTTCTCACCATCCAACCAAGCCTCCCATTGTTTCTTCACTGGCTCCGACAAGACATCACCCGCATCCGGTAGCTGTCTGCGAATCTCAAGGGAACCGTCATTGGACCAGACAATCTCCAATTTGCCATCTTGGCATGTTCGCACGCTGTCGATGATGCGGTGGAAGAGGGCGACCAGACGATTCAGCGACGGCTGGTTCATGTCTTGCCATTCATTTAAATTGGACTTGATGTTCTTGATCCCAATGTCTTTTTCCTGAAAGACTCCTCTTTCGTGGTAGGCGAGGAGTAATTGCGCAGTTTGAGAGACCCAAAACCGTGGAATTTGTTCTCCAAGATGGTCTTTTTTGCGGGTATATACTGATCGCGTCTTCAAGTCGAAGATACTGCTTTGAGGAACGACTTCACCGCCTTCCGAAACGACAAGCTTGCCAGTAGTGTTTACTGGAGAGTCACTGACACCGAGGTCTTGGACCCGGTCGAGATCATATCCAGTGGACGACTTGTCGCTGGACTTGGCGCTGTTCCCGGGACTGGGCGGTCCAAGAAACCCATCGCCTTCGAAGCGGACAAGGAGATCGAAACCACCGAATTGATATGAAATGATTCTTTGGTGAGACTTTGATCTCCCAACGGCAGGGCCCCAAGTAGTATAGGCCTCGGGAAAGGTGTGCCCGAATCCTCGAATATCCTTAATTGTCTCGTCAGGTGTGTTCTCTCTGCGAATGAGGTGCATAGTATCGCCGACCTTCTCGACCAGAATGCGAAAGCAACGGTCTAGGTCAACGCCTCTGGCAAAACGCAAGAGATTCCCGATTGAGCTTGCGCAGGCGACAATGTTGATAGGCATGGGCTCAGGATGCATTTTCATAACCGAAATGATGGCAGGCTCTAGGGGATGCTTGGGATAAGATGCGGCGTTGATGTCGCGATAGTACTCGCCAAAATCCTGGCGCAAGCTGTTCGTGCCCTTGAGAGGTGTCCATCTGGGAGGTTCACCTATAGATGTCAGATGCGCTTCTCAACCAGAGGGTTTACGTACCTGGGATGATTATCTTGGGAGAAGAAGAACTGATCCAGTTGTAGGATGCGACGAATTTCACGTTCTCGATCTCTGCGCGAACATCATCGCCGGAGAGACTCTCTTTGGTGATGTGCTCGATAACGTCTCCAAGAGGTGGGGCTTTCGAAGCGCTCGTTTTGAGGCCGTCTACCGCCGAGGCATGGCCTCGGTATTCTCTGAGTCTTCTTCTGTACATCATGAATGCGAATACTTGTGCAAAGCTTGGAGGTTGAGTAAGACGAAAGCCTGAGTATGAATGAAGGCTGAAGACTGAGAGCGCAGAGAGATTGAGGGCTCTCTTCAGCAACACGACAATTTGTTATTAAAGGGAAGCCGATCAAACAATTTGCTGTAATGTTTGGACAGTGGTGGCCTGTTGCATTAATTACACTTCCTGTGCTGTGTTGGCCATGTATGCGACCGTAAGTGGGCTGTGAAGATTGCACGTTGGGCCTCCCAGTCTGCCTAGACAAACAAATTCGCCCAAATGCAATCATTTTGGATGAAGCCTCCGCAGTGAAAGGTAACCTCTGACATTTATCGCCGTTCTTTGTCCACATTGATGGCCAACATCACCCACCCAATATACCTGTGGGAGGCCTACCTGACGCCAGAGCCTGGTTTCATGACGAATGATAAGCAATTTGTTCGTCGTATCAATTGAAGTCCGGTCGGCCCCGTGCATGAGGCTGATATCTGTTGGCCTTCGTGGCGATCTTGGTTGGACTGATTCTAGGCAGACTGCAGGATGCCGCTTCATTCACAGTACAAAGGGAAGGCGCATTCACTTTGAGCGAAGTCCTCTTGAACATTCACATCGAGTACACTTGACGATTTATCTTGTCTCAAGTTCTCCATTCTTCATCTCAACCTTCTCATTACCAGAATTGACAACATCCGCATCTGTTATCACTATCGACCATGGTTCTCGTGCAAGACTCATCGGGCTCACGAGCAGCCAAGCTCATCAAGTCCTTCTGGGCCGTAACCAAGGGAGAGCAGCAGATCACCAACGCTCATTCCGCTAAGCTCTTTCTTCAAGCTTGCAAGATCTACAGCGAAAAGTATGCCGCTGTCAAATGCGTTGAAGTCCTTATCTCCAATCCCTCTGGCATCGCGGCTATAGAAAGAGCTGTACGTGCCGACTTGAGCCCCGACTTCATCAATCTGACTACTCTGCCTTTCATCCTTACACTTTCGGATGATGGTGTCACTGCACTGAACAATGGAGGATTCCTTCGCCAACTCCTGTCTGCCATCCTGGAGCCTTGCACATTCTGGAGCGCTTCAATGGACGCATACAGCAGTGGCAGACTTGACAACGTGGGCCTTCAATCATTCGCTTGGCTCTGCTTGCAAGTAGTGTCCGACCAGATTGGCTTTGATGCACACAAGCTTGCGGTGGAACAAATGATGGAGCGTCAATCTCTCCTGAACTCTCAATCGCTTGATGTCAGGAAGATCGCCTATCGTATCGACAAGATCATCAAGATCTTTTCCCAGCCGGAGACTGCAACAACCGGCGTCACTCCTGGAGGACGCCATGAAAATGATCATGCCAATTTCCGACAAATCTCTATTTATCCTACTCGTGACGAACTCTCGTCTACTGACCCTCCTTATCTCCAGCGACTTGGAGAAGTGTTTGACACGTCTATGGACACCCGAAGCCAAAATTACCGCGACTGGCTGTTTCGCCTGCTTCGCGAAGACATGCTTTCCGAGCTCCGAGAGGACCTACAAGTTGCCATGGGCCAGAAGAAAAGCAAACGCCGACCAGTCGCTCTAGGTCAAATGAAAATTGTTGATGTCAATTCTGACGACGCGAAAATACGGAATATGCCTCCGTACACCCTTTTTGTGGCCTGTGGCCAGGGCATAAACTTCCCTCGCAATATGTCCAAAGCGAAAAGGGCAGCTTTTCTTGCAAACTCCAAGCATTTCATGAAACATGACTCATTTGGCGCACTCTGCTGCGACGACAAAATTATCGCGTTTGGATCACTTTTTCGGGATGAGAACAACCTTTTGAAGTCGCCGCCTGTTGTTGGACTTAGGTTTACGGATGATTCTGGCTTCAAATCTGCCTTAATAGCTCTTGGAAGCCCACTCAAGGACCAGCTCAAGTTTCTGATCGTTGGGACTGCTACGTTCGCCTATGAACCAATCCTCAAGCGGTTGAAGACCATCGCGGATATTCCTCTTGAAGCTCAATTAATTGATTCTGACCAGCCATCGCTCGACAGCCCAAGGTCCAGCAAGCTGGACGCTTTGCTTGATGGATTCAAGTCAGCCCTTGAGGCAGGTCGCAAAGTCAAGGTACCGTCAAGTCTGAGGCTTAAGAAGGAAATCTATCTTCAAGACGCCCAACTCAAGTCCTTCATTCACGGTTTGAGCAGCGACCTTGCTTTAATTCAAGGCCCCCCAGGTACCGGCAAGTCATTCTTGGGCGCACTCATCCTCTTGGCTATTCTACGTCTGACCCAGTCTCGCATCCTTGTTCTGAGTTACACAAACCATGCTCTCGACCAATTCCTAGAAGATCTGATGGACATCGGCGTTAGCTCAGATCAAATGGTTCGCCTTGGGTCCAAATGTACCGAAGCCACCAAGCCTACTCTATTGAGGGAATACGATGGTCAAAAGAGATTCTGGTTAACCATGGAGGAGAAAAATATCCTCAATGACCTCCGCCTGGAAGAAACTACACTCAGCATGGATCTTGACGAGTGCAGTAAGAAGCTTGCAGGACGCGACTTCAATGCCACCGATATCCTCGAATTCCTGGAGTTTTCCGATATTTTTACATCATCGTGGTCCGCATTCCAAGTTCCCGAAGACGATGGGTTCCAGATGGCAGACTCCCGTGGTAGAGCGATCGAGCCCGAGACTATTTACGCTTATTGGCTGCGCAACGGCAATGTCAAAGAGATGGGTAACCTGAACGAGTCATTAGAAGAGACTTCTCGTGCTATTTGGCACCTCCCACACGCCTCAAGACTGAGTCTTCATCAAGAGTGGGCTGAAAAGGTTCGACAAGAACAAATTGTCAACTTCGTCGACCTTAACAAGAGACTCAGTGATACCAAGACCAGAGTCAAAAGTATTCTCGATGAGCGTGGCAGAAGAGTACTGAAGGATAAGCGGATCATTGGATGTACGACCACGGCCGCAGCAATGTACCAATCCATCATCGAAACAGCAAGCCCCGATGTCATTCTTGTTGAGGAAGCGGGAGAAATTCTTGAAGCGCATGTCATCACAGCTATGAGTGCCTCGGTCAAGCAACTCATTCTCATCGGTGACCACAAACAGTTGAGGCCAAAGGTCAACAACTATGCTCTGACCAAGGAAAAAGGTGAGGGGTATGATTTGAACGTGTCCCTCTTTGAAAGGCTTGTCACCCAGGGTCGTCACTTCACAGCACTTGAAGAACAACATCGCAGTCACCCAGACATATCGCAGTATCCTCGCATGCTGGCATATCCTGAATTGAAAGACATGCCATCCACATTTGAACGTGATCCTATTCGAGGGCTCAAAAACCGAGTCACGTTCGTTCACCATGAAAAGTCTGAAGACACCATGGGCGACGTAGACGAACGCCGAGATCCTACGGCTAAGGCCACGAAGAAAAATCTACATGAAGCTTTGATGGTTCTCAAGATGGTTCGATTCCTTTCGCAGAATGGGTACAAGACCGAAAACATGGTTGTTCTGACACCATACCTCGGCCAGTTGTTCCTACTAAAGGAAACCCTTCGCCAAGACACTGATCCTGTGCTAGGCGACATTGATTCACATGAATTGGTCCGAGCAGGACTGATTACGCCAGCAGCAGCCAATGTCAACAAGAAGAGTCTTCGTTTGTCGACCATAGGCACGTATTGTTATTCAGGAATGGATAGATTAATGCTAACATGCATAGATAACTACCAAGGCGAAGAGTGTGATATCGTCATCGTTTCACTGACACGTAGCAATGCCTCTGGCGACATCGGGTTTCTGCATGCTCGCGAGCGTCTGGTTGTACTCCTATCACGAGCACGCGATGGTATGATTCTATTTGGTAACATGGAGACGTTCATGAAGAGTAAGAAGGGTGGGGACATGTGGACACAATACTTTGACGCATTGAAGAGAAACGATTCTTTGTTCAACGGCGTACCGGTACATTGTGAGCGACACCCGGAGACATACATGCTTCTGAAGACTCCCGAAGACTTTGATACTATGTGTCCTGATGGAGGATGCGCCGAGATTTGGTAAGTGTATGTCTCTCAATTGTCTGGCCTGTCTGACTTGGAAAGTGGTGCCACTTTGAGTTGCGGAAAGCACTTTTGTAAACGACGCTGCCATCGAGTACAAGACCATTCAAAGGTTGAATGCCTCGAAAGGGTGGATAGAATATGCGCCAGAGGGCATAAGACAAAGGCTTCTTGTGAAGATAAGTCTAAAAGCTGCAAGGCATGTATTAAGGAAGACGAAGACAATCGTCGACGTATAGAACGGAACATGGAACTCGAGAAGAAGCGTCAGGAGCAACAAGACAAGTACCGGCTGGAACTACAAGAGATCGAGGATGAAATTCACCATCACCGGAGAACCATGAAGTACGAGTCCGATGAGAAAGAGCAGGCAGACGAGTTGCGACGGAAGAGGCAAGAACTAGAGGCTTTACGTCAAGCTAAGAGCGTCAAGACGAAGATGGAATCAACCCAGACAAGTGAATCAACGTCCAAGGACCCCGAGCCACAATTGGATATCAACTCGAGCGCAGCATCTGAGTGGAAGTACATGAAAGAAGTCGAGGGTGCCCGTAATAACGCTTTGGACAAGCTAATGGGAATGATTGGCCTAGAATCAGTCAAAGACCAGATGCTATCTATCAAGTCAGCAGTCGACACAAAAATACGTCAAAGATTCTCACTTGGAGATGACAGGTGGAGCTGCTCACTACTCGGTAACCCAGGAACAGGCAAGTCGCCGAATGTCAAATTGATGATAGCTTATGCTAACCTATGCAAAGGCAAAACCACAGTGGCAAGAATCTATGCGGAGTTTCTTACCACGGTAGGAGCAATTCCTGGAATGTGCTTCAAAGAGGCGTCAGGTTCAAAGCTTGCTAACATGGGTGTATCCGGCTGCGAGAAGCTCCTTGAAGAGGTTAACAATGCTGGCGGAGGATGCGTCTTCATCGATGAAGCCTATCAGCTCTCTTCTGGCAACAGCCCTAACGGAAAGGCCGTTTTGGACTTCTTATTGGCGGAAGTTGAGAATTCTCGAGGAAAGATCGTCTTTGTCTTGGCTGGCTACAGGAACGACATGGATTCATTCTTTGCTCACAACCCTGGTATTCCCAGCCGGTTCCCCATTAAGATGGAGTTCGAGGACTACAAAGACGATGAGCTTCTCCGGATCCTGCAGCTACAGATCCGTCGCAAGTTTAAGGGAAGAATGAAAGTGGAGCAAGACGTCGACGGACTTTTTTGTCGAATCGTTGCAAGACGAGTTGGCCATGGCCGTGGGAGAAACGGATTCGGCAATGCACGAGCTGTGGAGAATTACCTCCAGATCATCACCAACAGACAAGCTATGCGTCTCCGAAGAGTCCGCAGAGCTCGTGGGAAGCCAGATGACTTGCTCCTCACCCAAGAGGACATGATCGGACCAAAGCCGTCCGAAGCATTGACGAAGAGCAAAGCCTACCGAGAACTCAACGACATGATCGGCCTCCAGGAAGTCAAAGATGCGCTCAAAGTACTCATGGATACTTTAAAAACGAACTATGAACGAGAGCTTGAGGAGAAGCCTTTGGTGGAGTTCTCCCTCAACAAGGTCTTTCTGGGTTCACCAGGAACTGGCAAGACGACTGTCGCAAAGCTGTACGGCATAATCCTCAAAGATCTAGGTCTCTTGTCCAACGGCGAGCTTATAGTCAAGACTCCGGCCGACTTCGTTGGTGCACACATCGGTCACTCCGAAGCACAGACTAAAGGCATCCTTGCCTCAACACAAGGAAAGGTCCTCGTGATAGATGAGGCCTATGGGCTATTCAGTGGAGGAGCAGATGGTATGAATCAATTCAAGACGGCGGTTATCGACACCATTGTTGGCGAGGTCCAGAGTGTTCCCGGTGACGATAGATGTGTACTGCTTCTTGGGTACAAGGAGAAAATGGAGGAAATGTTTCAAAACGTCAATCCCGGCCTGGCTAGGCGGTTTCCTATTGCATCTGCCTTTGTGTTCGAAGACTTTGACGAGACGGCCCTAGCAAAGATTCTCGATATGAAGCTAGGCAAATCAGGGTTCAAAGCAACAGAAATAGCAAAGTCAGTGGCTTTGGAGGTTCTCCGCCGTGCACGAAATCGACCCAACTTTGGGAACGCGGGCGAGATAGACATCTTGCTTGGCAGAGCCCAGGCGAATCACCAGCAGCGAGTCTCATCTGGCCACGTCAAAAGGCATGGCACTTTAGAGGCAGTCGATTTCGATCAAGAGTATGACCGAGCCGAGAAGGGCACCGATATTAAGAAGCTTTTCGCAGGCGACGTTGGGCGGGAACACCTTGTATCAATTCTTGAACGTTACCAAAATCGTGTTCAACAAACTAAAGAACTTAGAGTTGATCCAGAGATCCCTTTCAACTTCCTATTCCGTGGCCCACCCGGCACAGGCAAGACAACAGCAGCACGCAAGATGGGCAAGGTGTATTACGATATGGGCTTTTTGGCTAGCACAGAGGTCATTGAAGCTTCTGCTACCGAATTGGTCGGCCAATATGTTGGACACACAGGGCCCAAGGTGCAAAAGCTTCTCGAAAAGGCAATGGGGCGTGTGCTTTTTATCGATGAAGCTTACCGACTGGCACCCAGCAACCATGGGTCGTTTGCACAAGAGGCAATTGATGAGTTGGTTGACTGCGTTACGAAGCCGAAGTATCAAGGAAAACTCATCATCATCCTGGCTGGCTATGTTCAAGATATCAATAAACTTCTTGGTATCAATCCGGGCTTATCAAGTCGGTTCCCGGAGAGCATTGACTTTGACCCACTGACAGTTGCAAGCTGCATTCATTTGTTGACGACTCAGATGCAAGCAAAGAAGGAGCAGATCAAGAACAAGAAGATTTTCGATATTTCTTGTTTGGAGGTCCTGGGAGAGTCGTTCCTCCAGGAGCTAACAATGAGATTTCAGACACTATCTCAACAGGAAGGGTGGGCCAATGCGAGGGATGTCAAAGAATTGGCCAAAAAGATGTGTCACAAGCTCGACTTTTCTTTGCCGACTTTGATACTAACGGAAGACCATGTCCAAAGCACCCTTGACGAAATGATTTCTGAGCGGCGTGGCCGAATGAAGAACAAGAAGTCAGCAACTGCTACCAAGAATTCACAAGCCCCCATCATGACGCCTGATCTTACCCCGCATCCAACTACATCCAGCTCGACCTCTAAGTCTACGAAAACGACCACAGAAGATCGAGCAGAGTCGGCGGATAAACCTTCTAACGAGACTATGACAACCGATATTCGGGACGCAGGTGTGAGCGATCAAGTATGGGAGCAGCTTCAAATGGACAAAGAGAAAGAGACCCGAGACAAGGAAGAGCTATCACGTCTTAAAAAGGCTCAACAGAGCGCAAGGGATGCTGACAGAGAGAAGCTTGTACGCCAGATCTTGGCAGAAGAAAAGAAGCGCAAGGAGATTGAAGCAAGAAAGGCAAAGCTGATGCATATGGGTATCTGTCCTGTGGGATACCAGTGGATCAAACAAAGTGGAGGATTTCGGTGTGCTGGCGGCTCACATTGGATGTCTGATCAGCAGGTGGACCAAATGTAGGTTGAAGTTGGGGTATGTATCAGGAATTGCTTGAAATAAAATGATAACAACTTGGGACAATGTCTTTTTCTTATTCTCAGTACTTAGTCACTACGCTCAGGACTGACCATAACAAAAATCCGTTCCGGCACACCAGCCGCCTCACAAGCGATTCCCATAACCACAATAACAATCTGCGCAAGACGAGCATCTCCTGTAAAGTAAAGATTACCCCGGCTATCAGTCAAGATTCCGTCCTTCAGCAACTCGCCAGTACGATTCCTGAAATCAATGTTGATTATCTTTCCGTCAGAGCCAACCACAGCTTTCAGGCGGACATCGATATTGTCACTTTCGACTCGAAAAGAACCTGGGAGACCATGATGGTATATCTTGATATCGTTGACGTAAGTGGGTTCCCGGGAACCATGGGAGCCGCTTAAATTTGCACTCATTGTTGGCAACTGATGGTCTGTATTAGAAGAGGAGGAAGCTCCATTACTGTTAAAAGCTGTATAGATAGTCGAAGGGGACGCGTTCTTATAGTTGGAAAGGAAATCGATTGAGCACCTGATTAGCTCTGTCAAGGTGAGCGAATCAGACACGTTTATCAATAAAGATAAATAAGAGTAATGTTGGTGATTCTGTCTAAATGTTTGCAAAAGCCTATGCTTAGTAAATCACTTGAGCCTTCCAAAACCCAATCACGAAAAGTCCGAGCCTGTGTCATGGCGTAAGTCCATCACTATGCTACCCGAAACTCACTACCACTGAACCCATCCACCCATCTAACCGTGACGAATAGGAACCTTACGGTACCTAACCGTCTCAACACCAGCATCGTCATATGTCCTATCAGCAACAACCTTGTATCCTCCAATCCTTGGCAGAATCTTGGTCCAGAATCCCCAATAGACACCACCAAGGATCAAAACTCCAACACCAACGACAGGAAAGACGTAGTACGGATAGCCATCTGCGTTCCAATCACCATCAGGTGGAATGAAGGGCACAAAAGCAAGGAAGATGTTGGCGAGAAGATAAAGGACAGCGATTGGAAGGTATGTGTGCCATGGTGATGTCCAGTTCTCAGCTTTGCTCCAGTGGAGGTAGATCAAACCGGCAGTGACAAAACCATTGATCCAGGCGCCGGGGTACGTGTACCTGATTCTGTTAGCATTGTTTCAAAACGAAGGGAGAAGACATACAAAGAGACGATAAAGTTATACGCTGGCCCAGCGGGTGGCGCAACGAGCACGATGACAGTAACAGCCCAGTGAAGGAACAACTATAATCATTAGCCAGATCACGAGCCTTCGATAAGAAAACTCACAGATGAAGCTGGTGAGTTAAAAGGCTTGTTAGAGGCCCAAAAGCGACTGAATGGCAACATGCCCTCTTTGGCCAACTCCTGATTCACTCGAGAATGCGCGAAAGAAACAGCCAAAACGTTACCCAAATTGCTCAACGCCACAAAAGCAGGCAAACTTCTCGCCGCAGCGCCCTCGCCAAAGACGTTTTTGAAAAAGAGACCAGCGACGATGGCTTCAGATTTGGCAAGGTCGGATTTAGGAATCGCAGCAAAGTAAGCGACGTTTGCAAGGACGTAGAGAATCGTCACGCCGCCTATCGCAATGGGCGCTGCGACGGCGAGTGTTTTCTTGGGGTTCTTCAGCTCGCCGAGGACGTAGTTTGCGTTTTCCCATCCCTTGTAGCTGTAGATGATATTTAATAGAGCGTTAGAATAGGCGTAGGCTCCGCCGCCGCCGTAGCCATCGCCGTCTTCTATGCGGAACGCGTTGTCAAAGTTGTGAGGATTTGGAACACGTCGATGTCCTGCGAGGGCTGCGAAGCCTGAAAAGACAATGAATAACAGTATGACGACTTTGAATACGCCCAGGACGTTAAAGAGACGTATGCCCCATTTCGGAAGTGTGCTGTGCAAGAGGACTGCGAAGCTGACGCACGCAACTGCTATACCGCGTGCTTCCCATCCATCAGGCGATTCTTTACCAGATGCTAAAAGGATATAGCGTCCGAAGGCGAGGGAGTTTCCCGATGAAAACCCGAGAAGAATCATCTGGCTTGCCAAAACACAGGTAGCCAAGTACTTTGGATGCCGAAAAACCCTTTCCAGGTAATTCTTCTCACCACCAGATCTGGGAATCGCTAGTCCGAATTCGAGAAACACACTGAGACCGCAAAAAGTCAAAAAGCCGCCAATGATCCATAGTATAAGACATATGCCCACGGATCCTGTAGCTGCGAAGATACTCGACGGTGTAGAGAAGACTAATGGTCAGCTTCGTTCTTATGTGGTTTTTGTATCGGCGACAAGTTTTGTTTTTGTGTGGCCGTGATAGAGTAAACTTACTTCCAGTTCCAATCATCTTGTTCAGAATCAAGAACACAGCGCCTGTAATACCAATCTTTCGGTCCTCGGAGAATGCAAAGTTTTGCGCATCAACAGTAGTCTCGTTTTCAAAAGGCCTCTCATCGCTATTGAAGCCATCGGATGGCTGACCACGCAAGCCGTCAACGGCCTGAGTTTTCTTTGTGTCCGTCATGTCTGCTTCCGAAAATCAAATCAAGATGAGACGAGAGGGTTTATAAAGAAGCCTCGCACGCAATCTCGTGCGAGGATGATGCAGTGCAACACAATAGTTCCTTTATTTCTGCAAATGATATACCCCCACGATGTCGACATCGAATCCTAGCATCGCCAAGATATGCAGATCTACCCCAATGGGAAGGTCGAGAACGGTCAGCGGGCGTTTTGACCCGGCCACAAAATAAGCTATTAAGCATCCGTCCAAGGTTTATCGGGTGGATGCTGTTAAAAGCAAGAAGGATTGTCATCCTAGTAGCAGTTGAGGCTTATATACTAACAGATGCTGATCATGTTACAGGGGTTATAATAGGCTATTTGTGAGATAATAGTAGTGGTAGTAGTAAATAGTAATAGTAATATTTAGTTTATTATTAAAGTACAGGTATGTTATAACTAGAAACAAAAGATGTGGTCGGTCATCTTGGCAGATGCACCAGGCTGCTCGAATCCCAAATTGCCAAGAGATGTCTTTGCCGCTTTGATCATACCAGGTGGTCCACAAAGCATAATCTTGGAGTCAGGCCCAGGCGCGGGGAACTTTTCCTCCATGAGCGCCTGCGTAGCGTAACCAGTTCCGTACTTCCAGTCCTCAGGTGCTTGGTCGACAAGATACCAAAGTCTGAAGTTCTGGGGGTACCGTCGCGCAAATGTTTCGAGTTGCTCGCGGAGCAGGATATCTTGTTCTGAGCGGTTGGCGTAGATGAGACTGACTTGTGTAAGGTCGCGATCGTCTTCGCAGATGGCGCGGATGATTTGGAACATGGGAGTTATGCCTGTTCCTCCGGCGAGCATGCCTATTCTCTTACAAAGACCACGCTGATAACGCATGGAGCCCTTGGGTCCACGGAACTGCACTTCGTCACCGAGTTCGAGGTTGGCGAGGTATTTGCCGGTAAGAAGACCGTCGGGATAACACTTGATAACGAGTTCAAGCTTTCCGAGGTCGTTGTTGTTTGAAATAGGTGTGTATGACCGGTTGACGGTCTTGCCATCAATTTCAGCCTTGATGGCGAGATGTTGACCGGTTGGTAGGCCGAGAACCGTTGTCGGGGTGGGAAGACTGAAAACCAGACGGTAAACATTAGGGGCGATCTCCTCCTTCTCGGTCAAGGGAAGAGCGTGGTATGCTGTAGGGTCGAGCCATCCTCTTTGAAGCAGAGGGTTAAGCTTTGTGACCTTGGGCATCTTCTTGTGAGGAGCATAGCTCATGAAACCACCCTCTTCAAAGTGAAGATGTTTAGATAGCTTCATGGCAGTAACAGTACCAGCGACGGTGAAAACGGCGGAAGCAATAAGGAACCCCTCGAGGAAACCAGGTCCAGATCCAGATCCAGGCTTGATCTTGGGCAGAGAATTCAAAATCTCGGGGTTCAATCGGTATGCTTGGTGAAGAGCCACGGCGCCAACTGAGATGGCAGCAGTAGCTGTGAGGGCAGTTGTAGCAAAGCTGCTATTAGCAACTGCCGCCACTGGGGCAGCCTTTTTGAGTGTGACAGCCTTGGGGGCATTTCGCACAGGTGCACCCTTGTACTCTCCAATACGATACTCTTCCATAATCTCAAAAGCATCCTCAGAGTGACCAGCGCTGTCAAACTCTACTGTTGAGTCCTTTCCAGCCGATTCAATGAGAACATCTGCACCACCAGGGTGGTCATCCATGTATTTTGTGACATCATAAACTAAGCAAGTAGTTAGTAGAATTCACTTATCGAGTGAAATAAATAATCTTTCTTACCTTGTCCCTTGATAATTGTCCAACAATCACCTCGAGTGTTGTGAGCAGCAACTTCCTTAGCAGTAAATGAAGCCATTTTGATAAAAAGTTGACAATTATGGTATCCTCTAACTAGAACAAAGTTAACGAGGACTACAGCTCATTATATTAATCGCAATCAGATACTGTCGCATTGACTCGTCAACCATAGACTACACGTGCCATACTACCCCTTTTAGGTGCGAGCCGAGGCTTGTGGGCTTTTCTCGGCCGACTGTGGGTCCCGGAACGGCCGAGTCTTGCGAGTCTCTGTGTTGGCTCGCTTCGTCCATGTTTTGAATGGGCATAAACCCCGGCGGTCAAAGCTTCTTTATGGGCCTCAATGAATCACCGACCCGAGGCACGGAATTCGGTTTTGAGATATACGCCGTCGGAGTTCTAACTAGAAGATATGAATCAAGAAGCTGTTGCAGTATATGACCAAGACGATTGTATCCTATGATTGTCTAGTGACTCAAATTAATTCCTAAGCAAGTCACACTGACTCGTATATGTAAAACGCCGTTAGAAGGATCAATAATCTTACTCCAATAGCCAAGCCACCCGTCAAGATCCGAGATCCGTACCTCGCTACCAGGGCTGCGGAGAATATCTTGTGGATATAGAAAACGCCACCTCGTCATATCAATGCCGTCCAAGCGGAAATTCTTCATGCCCCTGTCGAAGTACCGGCAGAATACAAGGGTTCATATCTCTTGATCCACAGAAATTTGTCTGCGGCTCTGCTCTGTGCCTCGGCTTGTTCATTGGTATCGGACGCTTTATATAGACCAGCCAGCTACTAGCCATTTGTAAAGCTGTTCGTCTCATTATACTGTACCGATCATCACCATGGCTGCTAAACGTTTTCATCTTATGGGCGAAGACCCTTCAACGGCACAGGAAATTGAGTTGCCTGCTTCATTGGATGAGCAAGGCCTCCAACATTTGATAGCGTCGCATTTTGCAATCGTTGACCCTAATGGTATGTCAATTACAACCAAAACGCCCAACAATTACTAACCTTTTAGGTATCGGTTTTGTCACTGACTCTGAGGCTTTACCAACTGTCGCTGATGTTCTCGCTGCTGACGACATCTCCATCACCATCGATGGCAAGGCTGTCCGCGAAATCCCAGGCCCCCAGGGTCTTCCCCTTCTAGGAAACTATTTCGAAGTGTACCCCGACCATCTCGGTAACCATCAACGGTTATTCGAGAAGTACGGTCCTCTCTTCAAAACGACAAACATGGGTAGCACCATTTACCACACAAATGATCCCAAGTTAGCCACCATCGTTTTTGGAGAGACAGATTTCTTCTCCAAGCGAATCATTGAGGGTCACCCTCTGTATCCTATCAAGAACAAGGAGGCTGGTGTCTTCCTCGGTGATACTGATACTGAAGAGTGGAGGGAGGTGCACAAGTTTCTACCTCCCGCGCTCGGTCCCAAGGCTGTGCGACACTATGCTCCCACCATGCAACGAACTGTCGAAGACGCCTTCAAGGTTTTTGATGAACTTGATGAGCGTGACGAGGCTTGGAACGTGTACCCTTATATGCTGAAGCTCGGAGCCCAGGCTGTCGGAAAGTTGGTCCTCGGGATGGATTTCCAGCACTTTAGCTCCCCTGATGCCCGACCTCATGCGATGGTGTTGCGAATTGCCCAGTCTCTTGAACTGAACAAGAAGATCACCTCCATGGGCAGCTGGTACAAGAACCTTCCTTTCGGTGACCCTCAGCGTCTGCGAGAAGCTCGTTCTCATATGGATGCTATGATGAAAGAATCTGTCGCCAACGCCGCCAAGGGCGAGGGAGATTTGGAACTCCAGGATGCCGCTGTCGAGGCCGAGAATATGGTCGACTATGTCCTCCGTGCTAGTGACAGCAAGGGCAACAAGCTTCCCCGAGAGCGCATCATGGAACCCCTGGTCGTTGCTACTGGTGCTGGTTTCACCACAACCAGTTCACTTCTGTCGTGGCTTTTGTATGGTCTCGTTGCCTATCCTGGCATGCAGGACAGACTTTTGCAGGAGTTGGTTGACAACGGTTTTGATGAGAATACTCAAATCACCGCTGATCTCACCAACAAGCTCACATTCCTCGACAAATACATCAAGGAGACACAACGCCGCCACAACCCCTCTTACCAACCTGCTCGAACATCAGCCGTCGACATGATTCTTCCTGGTGGTTATAAACTCCCCAAAGACTCCATCGTTATTCCCGCTCTTCACCACATTCACAATAACACCAAGATCTGGGATAACCCTGCTCTTTTCGACCCCGACCGCTGGGACACCGATCGTGTCAAGAACCGCCCTAAGGATTCTTACATCCCTTTCGCAACTGGACCTCGCATGTGTGTTGGTTTCAACTTCGCTCTGCAGGAGGTGAAGGTCTTTTTGCCCAAGCTTGTGTACAGATACAAGTTCAGTCTCGCTCAAGACGGACCTGTAGAGTACGACCCTATGTTCCAGTTGATTCGGCCCAACAACCTCTACGTCAGAGCTGAGAGGAGAATAAAGTGGCCATCCAAGAGCGATTAGAAATTTATTAAATTTAGATGTATAGACAAAAGTATATAATATCATATAATGTACAATAAGATTTTATGAGCTGCGATTGGCTGAGTGAAGACGTTTGTGAAATCCTAATTGTACATGTAGAGT